>MJVA01000687.1:1352001-1427686 GCA_001939245.1 Talaromyces wortmannii
TTTTTGGGCCTTTTTTTTTTTTTTTTTTTTTTTTTTTTTTTTTTTCTTAAACCCGAACCGCCAGCCTAGGCCTGTCGCTCAATAATGAATGAAAATATTAAACGAGTCTCAGACGGTCTGGTCTGTTGGCTTTGCTTTGTCTACTAGTTCTTTGTCAGAGAATCAATAATTTATTTTTAAATTTATCGCAGGCTGCTGACCGGACCACACACTCATCTGCTTACCGACATTCATCCCGAGTAATTATTACTTACTACATGCTACGTACTATTCATGCATCATCCTCCCCCCTCTTGCATGACATGACATATGACCCGTAAGAAGACAAAAAAAAGAAGCAGAATCCGATCCGATAAACGGCGCGGCCTTTCTTTTTTTGTCATTTTCACTTTTAGGCGACGTTTTTTTTCGGACACACATGTAGAGTCATACATATGCTGTTGGCGCCTTGCTGATTGTGCGCCTTGCATACGAGTAATATGTATTATCGATAATACGACACAGACGTGTTCAAAGTTGTTTGCACACATGCATTTAGATTTGACAATGAGAATAATCAGTGTCTGCCTTGCCTTACGATAGTACATGTCCTTGCACGAATGCTATCCTGTAATCCTACCTGCACAGCGACCAGTAATGGAGAGATCTATTGGATTATCATACAACAGCCCGCATCTCGCAGGACTTTCAAATAATAAAATATTAGAAAATAAAAAAGCAACTGAAAAAACCCTGATCAAAACAACCCCCATCGTCTCGCTCCCCCTTCACTCTTCCCTCCTCGCTCCCCAGACTCCCGCGAACTGCGCGACCGACCCTCCAGCTGCCGCAGGCTCTCAATCTTCTGCAGCGCCAGCTCCAGCGTCTCCTTCTTCTTGATTATGTCCAAATGCTTGCGCACGCGCCCGTCCTCGCGCGCGAACCGCTCGACTTCCGAGTCTGAGAGGTGCCGGCCCAGGCGCGCGTCGAGCTCGCGCGGGAAATTGTAGTAGAATTCTGAGAGGAGCTCGACGTTGAGGAAAAGCACCGCTGTCGAGGTGAGTTTGTCGGCCACCACGTCAAGGAAGACTTCTGGGCAGTAGTATTTGTTTTTCAGGTTGGCGCACTGCTTGGATCGTGTTGCGAGAAGGCGCATTCGGATTATGTCTGCGCGGTCGCGGAGGAATATTCCCTCTCGTGCTGTATCTATCAGTAATTGCTTTGTAGTAGTCAAGAAAGACAAGCTCACCCCTTGATAACAACGCCGAACTGAACCCCCCAGCCCCCCCAGACCCATTACCCTCCAGGACAACGTCGCCCTTTCGTACGCGGTCGACAAAGTTCATCACATCCTTGAGCTTGCGCCTCCCAACACCGTCTTCCACCCGCCTGAAAGCGGCGTCGCACGCGGCCAGTTCCTCTTTCAACACTTTGCCCACGTTCTCGCGGCCCTTGGCCCATTCGCCATCCTCAACCTCAATCTCGAATTTGTACGGCTTGATGCAGTTCTCCACCTGGTCGCTAGTGCTGAAAAACCGGTCGTTGAGAATCCCATTGCACGCTTCCATAATAGCGTTTTGCGCGTACGGGTGAGTTGCAAACGTAGACTGAGCCACCAGGCGTTCTACGTGCTGCTGTATAGCCGCCGCAACCACTGTCGTGGCTACCCGGCCAACGCCCAGCTTCGTGAGGTTCGACGTGGATGCGTCGAGCTTGCGGTGCCAATACAGATTCTCAGCATCCGCTTTGGGAAGCTCGTTCAACGGGTCTGGTTCTGCAAGAGGAGGCGAGAGATCTTCAATAGGCTTGTTCCAGTATCGCTGCGCAAGGATATCCATGACCCGTTGATCGAGCTCCTGTTTCAACAATTCTCGTACCTGGGGGCGTCCGAAATTCTCGGCAAAAGCTTTAAACGAGTGCTTGAAGCTGTCCAGGCTTTCAGCCAAATAGGACTCGGCGCTGAGAGGCCGGTCGTTGTATTGCACTTTAAACTCGTACGTAGCTTCTTCGAGCTCTTGGCTAATGGCATCCCTCGTACCAGCGAGACTGCGTGCCATAGTTTGCTCAAGAACAGTCATCAACTTCTTGCGAAGCGTAGGCACTCCGACAGACACATCCGCACTTGGCCCAAACTCGCCCGGGTGCGCTGAAAAGAACGCGTTTTCATTCTTGACAATGGCACTGGTGATGTTGCCGCTTCCACGAGAGAAAAGTGACGACGTCTGCGGCACTCTAGAAACAACCCCAACGTATCCTAAACGCAGAGGGTATTTCTTGTCTGTCAAGATACTAAATCCCCTTATGGGATCAACCAAATCCATCTTCGTAATGACTCCAATAGTTCGTTCTCCGCGCGGATCAACGCGGCGGCTGGCCCGAAGAGCCGTGGAGTTGGCAAGGTCGACATCAGCGGCAGAGATGGCAAGGATGATATTAGGTGCTTGGATGTATTTGTCGCAGAGGTCCGAGATTTTCTGTTTCAGTTCTGGCGGTTGGTCGGCGCCGGCAACCTGGATATAACCGGGCAAGTCAATGAGCGAAAGATCAGGAACGTGCGGCGAGTAAATATGTAGTTGAATCGGGTCATCCGAAACACAATCCTTGCCGGACACTGCCAGATTGAGATCAGTCAAAGTGCGTTGAATCTGTGAAAAGTCTGTAACTTTGCCCAGCCCAAGCGCAGGAAACTCTCCATACTCGGCCTGAGCATTCGGTGTGTTGACCAGTGTAAGCTCTATCGGGCGCCGAGTGACCATATTCGACCCCTTGGGCAAGAATTCGTGTCCAACAATGGCTTCCAAAACAGAACTCTTGCCAGAAGACTGCGATCCGATCACGACAATTGATGGTAGGGTCAGAGTGTTGGACTGCCCGACTTGGTTCAAAATATTTCGTATCTCGATCATTTTCCGCGTCAAAACCATCATCTGGTCGTCGTCGGCGTCCTTTCGCGATTTCGAGTCGTCATCGTCCGTCTCATCGTATGCATAGGCGCCGCCAGCTGCTGCTCCAGCTGCCGCAGCGCCAACTTGGCCCTCGTTTGGAGATTTGCCGCCGCCACCGTTGTTATTCCCAGAGTCGGCTTCTTCGTTCATGCGAAACATCTTCTGCATCCATTCCGGCAACTCCGTCTCCTCTTTCGTCTTCTGCCATCCGCGATTGGTTTGAGATGCGATATCCTGCAAGTTTTGAAATAAGTTTGACGCAGCGCCACTAGCCGTTTCGCCCGCCTGTTTGAACATGTCCAGAGCATAGTTTCCCGCCTCTAATATCTCACGTTAGCTATACAGACCTAACATACGAGTTTGTGGCAAACATACGTGTCGCTTGGTATTGCAAATACGCGATACCTGCAATCATCGCCCCTCCAAACATGGCCGGAATGCGAGCCAGCTTGATCGCAAGCCGCGGGAGGATCCTCGCAAACGATATGTTCCTCACCACCAAAACATTATTGTGAATCGAGCTGGCTCCGACCGGCCATGCGCGGCCCCTGATGGCGACATTATCCACCCGCAAAAGCCCCCCCGTGCGATTTCCGTAAAACTGCGCGTGTCGAGCCAACAAGCCCCTCCGCAACAGCGGAGTCAGGCGATGGGAGACCATCCTCCCGCTCATCGTGCTGGTATTCTCATATGCTGTTGTGTTTGCTGTAGGCGATTGGCGAAATGCGGATCAGCATGATCGCGAGGCCCGGCCTCGGAAACGATAGTCCCAGACAGTCTGGGTGCGATGCGATCGATGTGCAAAGTCGGGGAATGTCGATACTATTCGCAGTGTTGCTGACGGTCTGCGGTAGTTTGTTAGGTAACGCGGGTCGCGGCTGCCTTGTTTCTGCCTGAGGCACGTGACCCCTCTCAAGGTTAGCCCACAAACGGCTAGGCGGTGAGTCACGGCGATCGCGCTATCACTGCTGGACCGCCCGCAATGGCGTCAGACGGCTCCGCGCCCAATGAGCTGGTGTTGTCCGCGACCGCTTTTTCGAGTACGTACTATATTTCTGGCATGCTATTTAAATATCACCTGATAAGGGATACGATTTCTTGACGGTCGCTGGCCAGCTTTATTTTCTCAGCCTGTTCTCGACTTGACGTTCACTGATTCTATCCACGATTTTATCCGTGTTATATTTTATCACACCCCGCCGACAGCGGAGCAGCATCTCTCCAGCCGGTGTCGCATTGCCAGGTTGTCATCAGACCGACAACATTCTACAGGGGCAATGTGCCGTCTCTTGGTATGCTTGCTTCTTTGGAATTACATATGTAACACTTTGATGCTGACTGCCTCAGGTTTACAAAGGCACAAATGAAATTCTCCTCAGCAAACTAGTCACGGAGCCCAGTCACTCGATCCTGACGCAGTCGTATGACTCCCGACTAAGACTTGTAAGACGCCGTTGCTAAATATATCAATATCAACTACTTATCATATATCATATAGGACACCCGCCGCCCTGTCAACGGCGACGGCTTCGGCGTCGGCTTCTACCCAGACCCAAAACTCAGCCCGGAGCCCTGCATTTTCACATCGACCCTGCCGGCATGGAACTGCGAGAACCTGGAGCGGCTGGCGAGCAAGACGTGCTCTAACCTCGTCTTCGCTCATGTGCGAGCAACGACAGAAGGCGCCCTGGCTGATAACAACTGCCACCCTTTCCAACACAACTCGCTAATGTGGATGCACAATGGCAATATTGGCGGATGGAAATACGTCAAGAGACCGCTAGGCGCCTCCCTAGCAGATAAATGGTATCTAGGCGTCAAGGGAGGCACAGATAGTGAATGGGCATTCGCACTGTTTCTGGACTTGATGGAGAAAGAAGGCGCAGACCCCAGTGCTGACCCAGGCCCCGAGGGCTTCGGCCAGGCTTTTCTGCGACAGATTATGTTCAAGACAATTGCCAAGATCAACGAGTTGATTCGCCAGATCCCCGAGCAGTACAAAGTCACCGACCTCGAAACTAGGAGTCTGCTCAATTTTGCCGTTACCGATGGCCATACGGTGATATGCACGCGGTACGTCAGTAGCAAGACGGACGAGCCGGCGAGTTTGTACTTTTCCTCTGGCACGAAATGGAAGGAGGGCAAAACAAAAGGAATCTTCAAGATGGAGCGCCACGACAAGGGGGCCGATATCGTTCTCGTCGCGAGTGAACCCATCACTTTTGAAAGACGTAGGTCTCACCTGACTTCACTTTATAGACCTTCTCTAATAGTGTTATTGTACAGACAACTGGGTAACGGTCCCGACGAATTCGATCTTGACGATTCATAAACAGACTGTACTAGTTCATCCTATTCTTGACGAATTCTACAATGACGATCCAAACCATGACCGGTCGTCTGTTTATGCGCTCTCCAAGGGCCTGGCGCCGCCGGCCGTTGTCTCGCCAAAGAAAAGCACCACTGTTACCGAGACAGATGCAGATGGAACAAGTACCATTGACGCTCTGGCGCGGAATGCTGCCCAGATACAGCTTGCTTCTTGAAGCGTTCAGAATTCTCGTTCAGGCGTTGTAGGTTCTTTATTTAAAGGTTTATTTGGCAACATATGAGTGTAGTCTTGCTAGCGAGGAATTGGGTCAGGTTATTCGCACAATTTGGGTATCTCTATTAATTGCATATTTGAAACGTATAATACAAAATCTAAAATCTTAACCCTTCTGATCAACCATCGTCACCCGATATATTCGCATGTTTGAAGTATTTCATCCCAACCCACGCGACAACCACCCACACCCACGCCATGACAGCCGTGAGCACCATCAGCGCTGGATAGTAACCAACTATAGGCAGAGTCGGATCATCTTCCAACTCTGGCGGCGCGTAGGGCGTCTCGCCGACATCCCAAGCCCAACTCCAGACTCCAAAGGAGCTGCCCATGCCCACCACAAAGACGAGCCAGGTGACGAACAGGATAATCCACCCCCACCATTCAGTCTCGGAGTAGTCCCATCCACCGCCGTCGACGACGACGTGGTTTGCCATGTCCATGGTTGAATGCGTAGCCAGCGGCGACCGGGCGCGGTGGATCTGAAGCGCCATCGAGTCGGCTGCGGTGGCTGCAGGCTTTCGGCGCAGGGCAAAGTACGAGTCGGCGCTCGAGGAAGGGGTTGCGATGGGTGGTGGTAGCGCGCTGCCACTGCTGCTGACCGACGCAGGGCGCAGCTTGCTGCTGGTTGATGATTCGTTCTTGAACGCGGATATCGAAATGTCATCCTCGTCGTCGTCTGTAGTGTCGCTGATCAGGCTAGTTCGAGTAGCAGGCTGCTGGAGATTTTGCTGTTGTTGCTGCTGTTGGTGAGCAGGCGCCGTCAGGGAGCTCGAATTGGCACCCCTCATCATCAACGACCGCGGCCAGTATGAGGGAGTCGGCTTGGTATTTTTATTCGTTGCTCGTGGCGTTTGCTCCTCGTCTGCTGATATTATCTCCGGGCTGAAAACCAAGTCGCCTTGATCAAAGTCGTGATGGTGATGATTCCCATAACTGGCTTCACTCCTTGCAGTACTGGCATTAGTGTTGCTCCGCTTTTCCTTCTGTTCCAGGCGAGTCCCCAGCAGCGCAGTCTTTCGCAATGAACCCCTCCTCCGCCGCATTCTCCTTTGCTGCATCGCCGTAGCCATTGCCTGGCCAGCGCTTGCTCGCGGCCCCTCGCTGCTACCGATAGGAGTATCATCGCTGGTGGTGGTAGGGGTATTGTCGTCCCCGTCTTCGCGCACGTCGTCGGACCGGTGATGGTGGCGTTTGGGAGAAAGCGATGCATTGCCGTCAGGCGCCTGGCTCATACGCAGGAACGAGAGTTTCGACATGAACGTGCCAGACAGCGTGCGCTTGTGGCCGCTGCTTGCGCTGCTGGAGCGTGCTCTCCCTGCGATTTGTTGAGCATCGCTCATCGCGTTGGCGCCGGCGGGTGGCGGGTTGGTGTCGCCATTTTCCATTGATTAGGTGTGTATATCGATTTGAGTGTGATTTTATATTCGATTGTCTTCTTCTGGCTAATCCATGAGTCGCTGGCAGCTGGCAGATCACCAGCACCAGATGACGCTGAGTTGATGCTGGATGTGGGTGTCAACTCGAGTGTGGCTCTGTCCACTCAAGGCTAAAGGGTCAACCCGTACTAAATAATAACAGTCAGCTAATTACATGTATCTTCGCTCACGTCGGCCTGTGCACGGTATTTTTGTTGTTATTTTATTCTTTTTTTTTGTCTATACTATACGAACAATTCTATTTTCATACATTTCTTTTCAATTGATAAGATACCAAGATCAGAGGCATTCCCTGGACGGTAGTATGTGCTGTATATGCGGAGCACTGTCTAGGGCCATGATTTGCTTTAAATGATGATAAAAAATTTCAATTGAATTCCACGCACTTATCCCATTATTTTTTATTCCATTTTAAGAGTAATCAATTACTGATCATGCTTGTTGCTTGGTTACTCGCCATGCTAGTTCGGGTCCCGGCGAAACACTAATTCCGCCCAAAAACACCACGGCCGAGACTCTCCAAAGTCCAAGTCCAGTCCGCAAAAGCCAAACGACATCCCAACACGCCGCAACGATGGCCGCGCGACTCCCAACTCTCTCGGGGCGGCTGTCCCAGCTGTCTCTCAGCTCCGGCTCATACTCTCCCTTGTCGTTTCTCGTTCCGCAAATCCAGCTCCAGCAGCAACAACAACAACAAATTCGGCATGCGAGCATCCTGTCGTCGCTCTCCGATAACCCCAGTGCATACAACAAGAGAATCCGCAAGGGTCGCGGTCCTGCCTCTGGAAAGGGTAAAACGGCCGGTCGTGGTCACAAGGGTCAAAAGCAGCACGGAAAAGTGCCTGCGGGCTTCAATGGTGGCCAGACGCCAGAGAGAATTGTGCATGGAGAGAGAGGGGAGGAAAATATGTAAGTTTTTTCCCCAAGCATTTCAACAAGCAATTGATTACTGGAAATACTGACCAAAAATTCCCCATAGCTTCGCCATTGACCTCGTCACCGTCAACCTAGAACGTATCCAAGAATGGATTGACCAAGGCCGCCTCGACCCCAAATACCCCATCACCCTGCGTGAACTGCACTTTTCAAACTGCGTCGGCGGTATCAAGGGAGGCGTCAAACTGCTCGGACGAGGCAAGGAAACCCCTCTCAAACAGCCCATCCACATGGTCGTGTCTCGCGCCTCGGCCGACGCCATTGCCGCCGTCGAGGCCGCCGGCGGATCCATCTCCACGCGCTTTTACACTCCAGCTTCCATTGCGCGCATTCTCAAATTCCAGACGCATCCGTATTACTCGACGCAATGGGCGGAGAAGAGCGGTAGCGAGTTTTTGACAAAGTGTCTAGGCGAGTTTGAGGAAGCCAAGATCTTGGCCAGGGGAGATTTTGTGTATCGGCTGCCGGACCCGACCAAGCGAAGAGATATTGAGTATTATCGTGACCCTGCCCACCGTGGCTATTTGAGTCATCTGTTACAGCCTCACGAGGGCCCCAGTTTGTTCTTCCGTTCGCCTGTCGAGAGAAAGTCGACGGCTGGTGTCAAGAAGGAGAAGGTTTTGGGACCGAACAGGTTGTGGTAGTCTTGTTTCTTTCTTCGTCAAGGAAGATGACTGTTTTTTAGACTCATGTATAGTACATTTATTGCTTCGTTAGGTGTAAGAACAATTTCTTTTATCTGCTAATACATATTGACATGATATTTAAAGTCGAGCTAGAATCACTAGTAATCAACTGGTGTTGACATTTTGAAACTTGAAGAATCAAAAAAAAAAAAAGATAATTGAGTATCCACTATATCATTTTACAGATAATCAGACAACAAGAGGTATCAAATAATAGTACATATCATGTCGTTCAGCGCAACAAAAACGAAAACAAAACAAAAACGAAAACAAAACAAAAAGACATACACATAGAACCCAATCAAAATGTGACACATCATAATTATAATCAATTTAGATCATACCGAAATGCTTAGAACATGCCGAAAAACGAAACCAGAGCAGAGAGAGCGAGAGCGAGAGCGAGAGATGAGAGATGACCAACGCCGTGCTTGCTACCGTCATCCCATCACATAATACAAACAAAAAAATAAACCCGGAAATCGTCGGCTCGTAAAATGCTGCTAAAGATCATTAAGATGGACAATGGGTATCATCGACTGCCGTCCTGTTCATGCATGCTCGAGTAAATGCAAACTAACCCATCCCGCCCAACCGATCGATCCTCGTCAAGCCAAAGCCGCCGAATTTTGTCCCATAACACCAAAAAGTCGTAAATCCATGTCGCATTAAAAAAATTACCCAGCACTGGGTAATGGAAAGATCCCATGCTGCATCAACAATCTATGTGATGTACCAGAGGGAAGCTGGTGTTTCCTCCAGTTTAAAATCTCCAGGTGGATTCATTCAAAGCCTCATTGGACGCCTGAGACAAGTCTCTGAACCAGGCACAGTCCAGTACTTGTCTAATGGTCCATCGTCTATTCAAGTCCATATCCAGACAGTGGCGAATCAGATCCAAAACCTCATGGCGGTTTTTATCGTCCACGTTCCCTGCGAGAACCGCGTCCTGGTCCCATTCTCCTTTGATAATGTTGGAATGCGTTCGTGGCCCGAAACTGTCCTGGAAAGGACGAGAGCCGACAACTGCCGCGTAGACAACGACGCCAAAGGCCCACATATCGACAACGGGGTCTACCATGCCAGCCGATGACAGGAGAAGCTCTGGCGACGCATATTCCAAACTTCCTGCAACACTTGTACTGGATCCACTAGGACCAATGCTCTGTGGTGGAGGCCGGTCGGCAGGGTTGTCGTACGAGTCCAAAGGTTCTTCGTTGGTATCCGTTGTCATCCATTCTGCCATGCCAAAGTCACAGAGAACAAGTTTGGCTGTCTCGCTCCCATCTTCGGATCTAACAGGGTCAAGTAAACAATTCTCTAGTTTGATGTCGCGATGAACGACTCGCATGTCCTGATGCAAATAACGTATTGCCGAAGCCAGCTCGAAGCAATATTTTTTTGCCAGATTTAGGTCTAGGCCGCGACGGTTTGCTTTCACCAAGTCAAAGAGCGTTCCGCCGATAGCGAGCTTGGTGAAACAAAAAGTGGCGTAGTCGGTTTCATATACTGCTTCGAGGGAGAGTATATGATGGTAGTTCAGCTGCCGCCAGATACGAACTTCATGATCAAATTCTGCTTGAACCTGGTCATTTTCGCGCTCACTTCTACCGGAAACATGCTTCTTCACAATTTTCACTGCTAGCCGACGCGTATTCCCGTTCTTTTCCACTTTGTAAGCTTCTTTAACCGTACTGAAACCACCATGTCCGATCTGTTTGCCAATAACATAATCCGTTCCGACCATTTGACCTTCGTCGTCTGGTTGAGAAGTTACGGTCTCTTCGGGGGAACTCCACATGGATAGGAAAGTACTGGCAGGCGACTTGGCACTGGAGCCTGTTGACTTGCGCGAACGCTGGCGCATTAATTGTCGCCAACCATGGTTTCCCTCAATGGTGTAACTTCTGGCCTTGTTTCCGTAAGATGCGCCAGCGCCCATAGACCAGAAGTTAGGGTCATCGAGAGAAGCGGCTCGATGTACAAGTGGAGACGACGACAGTGGCGAGAGGAGCACGTCTTTCATGCCTTCTCTGGGATAACGCCCTCTGGGGTACTCGGACGGCGTCCTAACTTCTTCCAATGGAGACATTGTAGATACTGAAGTCAGCGAAGTCGGCCGGTCAATATCTAAGCCCGGTGACTGGTCGTCTTTTCTCCTGGGGATGAAAGAAAGCCCAGTACCAGCCGGGAACGGGCGCTGCCTGCTGCGGTCTTGCTTAGTAGGTAGTCCGTCCGTACCGTGATCTCTATCGTCTTGATTTTGCATTGTACGCAAATTAGATAACCGCGATTGTAGTTGATCATAGGCAGGATCTCGAGAACCAAAGCCCCGAGGAGAAACATCGTATTCATCGCGGTAACTTGAATCCAGGCTGTCCTTCAAATTATGATTGACCAGTGGTTTGTGGTCGCGAAGGAAGCCGTCGAAAGGCGATGAATATGCTTCTTCTGGTTTGTGTGAGTAACTCATATCAGACTTAAATTGGTGATCATCAGAACGGGGGACGGCCATAGGCGGAGTCTCCGTATGCAGCTCATCCATCACATTTTGCTCTCCGTCCTGCCATTGCTTGGTGGCGGCATTGCCTTCCTTCGCCTGCCTTTGCTTGTCATTGTTATCGCGATAGTTGCGGACGGGGCTAGGAGACTGGCTTCGTGTAAATATCGTATCGATTTTCAACCCTGCAAACGATTCTTGCTCAGCAAAAGCCATGCCCCCGGTATGCTGGTTTTAATGCGGAAGGAAGTCTCTGAGAGGCGTCCGCATGTCATACCCGAGGCGATTCCGGCAGTGGACAATGATTTCGAGCACGTTTTTTTCTTTCAAATATTTCTAGCAAAGAGCCACGACGAAAGGCTGTCAACAACTTGTGCAGCTTGTTGATGACGTCGGTGTTGTCGGTAGCGGGGAAATAAATATCATGAGCTCCCGTTCTTGATGAGGAAAAGGAAGGAGGAAGGTCGAAGGAGTTGCGTGCAACGAGGCGAGATGAAGCGATGAAACGTAGTATCGAGCGAGAACGAGTCCAGATGAAGAACTGCTGTTGGAAGAAGAGGAGGGGCGACACCATAGAAAAGAGAGGCGGTTATTAATTGGATTGAGTAAGTACGAAAGGAACGCCGAGAGCGAACAAGAAGTGGGGAGCATTCCATCTGCAGCCAATGGGAAGCAATAAGAGAGCTCGCCTCCCGTACGCTACCGTCGCTCGGAGACGCTAGGCCTGATCTGGGCATGGTGGCGCCGACGAAGCCCAGTCGGGTCACCGCTGCTGACTCACCACTGCAGCACTGGTGAGCCTGCGTATCACATGACTTTCCGATCTATCTTGACCAACACCGGCCTCGCCCGACCCGCGCTACCCGCGACGATCTGGAGACTAGCCCCAGATTGGCATGAGGCGCAATATTCACCAATCACAGATACGGAGAGCTCGCTGGCAACCGTGCGGAGAAGACTTAACCCAACGGACCAACCACAGGCCAGGATAGCCGACAGCCGCGCGCAACGGGCGCTTACCGCTCCAACACGGCAACCACCACCCAAGCCCCCTTTTTCTTTATCACGGCAAGGGCCAAGCCGTGACCAGGCGACGTACTTTTGTATTACTTGTTCCCAGTGTCTAATTTTTACAGCACGGCCAGGGGCAAGCCTCCGATTCTGGCCTTTTTCATTTCATCGAGTACGGCGGCACAGTGTGCTACCGGCTTCCATTCCTTTTATTTTGCTACTGGTGTGTTAAGCGACCCCCTCTCCGCCGCGATTGATACTCGCCTTTCTTCCACGAAGCCACGGACCAGACAAAGACAAACGGTTTTTTTTGCAATTCAATTCGACTCGAGCGTATCACTCTCTTTCAACTCGCCGGATCGATTTGTTCGCGATCTATGCCTGTGACCTGGTGAAACGGTATCAGCGGGACCGGTTTTACAAGTTCGATTGTTTGATGTTGGGGAAACCCCTCTCTCTTTCAAAGTCGCAGAGATGCCGAGGCCTCAAATAATTCGGGCCGGTTTGTGAACTTTTTTTCTTTTTTTTTCTTAGCTGATTTGCGCACAATACTAATACATAAATTTCTAGATACCATCGACCTGCAAGATCAACATGCCCCGTCGGCGAAAGACCACGGTTCGCATGGGGCCCGTAACGGTTCTTCACATCACAATCAATCGTTGCGTCACGCCGAGCAACAGACCAAAGGGGATCTATCCACCAGCCCTCGGGTTTCTTTGGACCACTTCGATGATGACGATGAGCACAGCCAGATTGATATAGCCTATGACGAAACGGAGGACCTGGTGGCTGAACTTTCAGGCTCTCGCGACGGTGAAAATGGGCACTATGAATCTGGGGGCGATGGGAACATGGATGGTGATGAGGATGACGACCTGCTGGACGATGATATGATGGACAAGATCTCGTCGTCTCCGTCCATCGATGACGGTATGTTCGGAAAACACTACGCATGGCGAAGGCTTACTGATGGGGCTATAGAGGACATTGATTTCGAGTTTGTTTACGCATTGCACACGTTCGTCGCAACCGTTGAAGGACAAGCCAATGCCTCAAAAGGCGACACTATGGTTCTTCTCGATGATAGCAACAGTTACTGGTGGCTTGTCCGGGTTGTAAAGGATGGTAGCATTGGTGAGACGGCTTTTTCCAATCGCTTGGTTCTTGTCTAACATTTGAAAGGGTACTTGCCTGCCGAACACATCGAAACGCCTACGGAAAGACTGGCAAGATTGAACAAACACCGGAATGTGGATGTAGGTGTCTACCTGACGAGTTGTTAGCCGGTTGCTTGTTGCTAAACTGTATACAGCTTTCTTCTATGATGCTTGGGGATAACCCGGAGAAATCCAAGAATCCCCTCAAAAAGGCGATGCGCCGCCGCAACGCCAAAACCGTCACTTTCGCGTCGCCAACGTTCTTTGAAGCCTCCGACATCGATTACTCTACCGAGGAAGAGGAAGAGGAAGAGGAAGGCGAAGGCGAGGAGGCGGCTGAGGAAGAAGAGGCCAGGCGAGCCGAGACTGAGACTATCCACGATGAAATCCATGACGAAGATATTGTAGTGGAACCTCTCAAGCCGAAGTCTAACAAAGAGAAAGCGCCCAAGGTCGACGCCGAAGAAATTCAAGCCGACCGTTCAAGCTTCGAAAAGCCTCGCCCAAGCGATGAATCGCTGGATCGGCCAGGAGACAATGTCAGTCGGTCGAGGAATGGTACACTGCGAAACACAGATTCTTTCTTCAAGGATGATACCGCCGAACCCAAGAAGATTTCTCTTACCCCGAATCTTCTTCGAGACGACTCCGGTAACAGCGTGGTAAAAACCGAGCCCCAAGAGGTAGGCTTTGTTTTCTGATAAACTTGACCGCATGCTAACTCCTAAATCTTTCCAGGGACGTGTAAGTCTGGAATCACTTGAAAAGTCGCTATCTTCCGGAGAAAAGTCCAAACGCAAAGATAAAAAGCCAGGAATGCTCAGCGGCCTGTTCAAACGGAAAGACAAGAAGGGTAGGACTTCAGAAGACGACGGAGATGAGTCTGAAAAGACACCGGAAGAGTTGTCGCCTATTTCTACACAGTCCAAAATGTCGTCGGAATCTTTACGTGACGCTGGCAACGCCAAACCCCAGACAATGCAGAGACAGACGAGTAAATTGCAGAAACAACCGCCAGCCGACCTTGTTGCAGCAACTCAGCAACCACGCACCAGCCAGGACATGCCTTCAAGCATACCTTCATCTCCTGTTAAAGAAGATCACGGCCCTTCGATTCGACGGGTTATTTCACCTTCGGGGACAGGAGTCGTGGCGCCACTCCAACTGCGGTCTTCTCACGAAACAAATTCGTCGCCTTTCGAACAGCGAACTCAGGGAAGCGAGACTTCGTCTCCTGCGAAACCATCTAGCCTAGCTTCTTCGCCCAAACAATGGCAGTCTACTCTGTACGAGGACGAGGATGAGGTTGACGAGATGGTTCCAGTAAAACACTCACCACAACTACAACAACAATCAACACAACCGTCGCAACAACCAGCCCAGTCACCACCGCAGCAGAAACCACCACAACCACAACCACTGCAACTGCAACAACAACCAAATGGTACTCGAGAGAATCGTCGAAGCCTATCGGAGTCTCCGGTAGATGTTTCACCAACGCGTATTCAACCCCCAGAATTGACGGTGGACACTTCTTCTCCCGAGGAACGTTCTGTTTCACCACTATCTTCTGAGCGCTCGTCTCCCGAATTGATCGATGCTGCTGAAGGTAAAGCGGACGAGGCGACACCGGTATCTACTGTCTCTTCCACGGCTACGGCGACATGGAGCGACTCAGGTTTGCGTTCGTATCTTGAGGACGGAAGCGACATCAAAGACCTCCTTATTATCGTCCACGACAATTCCAATGTGCAACCTGCGGGCCCTGACCACCCGATCACAGGCAGCCTATTCAAGCACGAAAGCAAGCGCCTCAAGGAGATGACGGGACAGCTGGATGACTTGCTCTCTGGCTGGGTCACTCGAAAATCCGACCGACGCCCCAACAACAGGATTTGAAGCTTGATTTGTGTGTCGAAATTATTCCAATATATATGCAGAAATAGCATGTATGGTTTTGCCAAGCCTGCCAACGCTGCGATTGTCAAATGCTATACAACATACGTTATGAAGAATAAGCAATGAGCCACTGCGTGATGACACACGTTTGGCGCTGAATACACAACTGATGCCTTCACTCGCTTGCTGTTCTTTTCCCTTTTCTTTCTTCGTTCACAGCGCATGCTGCGCTTTGCCTTGCCCGCCATATTATATTGTTGTTATATGGAGGGGTTGTTTTGTTTGAGTGATATACATGACACAGCCGGCCCTGTTTCTTTTTCCCGCTCTGTATGCCATTGTTGGACTGTTGTTCGATTTCGAAATACCCTTGTCTATATGAGATCGATCGATCCAATGCAGAAGTTTAGCCTATTATTGTTTCAGCTTTGACGTAAATTGGCCCACATGCCCAACAGAGTAACCCAGTTGTAGTAAGATGACGATCGGCGGCACGCTAACAACTTTGAAGCCACGAGACCGAGACAGCTGAGCCCGGGCCTGAACCCGAGCCCCAGCCCCATGATATCATCCATCCTCTGGGTCCTTCTCCGCGGGGCCGTTTCTTCCTGTCAACATTTGAATCTTTGTTGTCTTCTTCCAAAATACTTCCTTTCTTCTATCGCTTGTTTCGTCCCCAAATAAACTGCCGCCATGTCCGATCCGTACTACAACCAGGGCCCTCCCGGAGGATACCAGCAAGGCTATCCTCCCCCGCAAGGAGGGCAGTATTACGGTGGTGATTACAACCAGGGAGCCCCGCCGCCATATGGCCAGCAAAACCCTCCGCCTCATCCCCCCAAGGAACCGTTTGGATATGGCGGTGGTTACCAGCAGACTCCTCCACCTCATGGCCAGTATCCTCCTCCTGGTCAAGGCCATGCTGCGGGGCAGTATCCGCAGGAGGGGGCCCGACAAGGCGCTGCGAGTGAATACTAGTAAATTTTATATTTCTTTGCCGGACAGAAACCGCGCTTTCTGAAAGAATATGTTCTCACTGTTCTATAGCAATACCGGGCCATCATCCCAATATCAGCAAGGCCCACCCGGCGGCGCACCACCACCAGGCGCGCCAGGCGCAAATGGTGAAGAGCGTGGTGTAGGCGGCACTCTACTCGGCGGTGCGGCCGGCTTCTACGCGGGACACCAGGTGAACCATGGATTCCTGGGCACAGTGGGCGGCGCAATTGCCGGAAACATGCTCCAGAACAAGCTGTCGGACGACAAGAAGGAGAAGAAGAAGCACCATAAGCATGAAAAACACGGTGATCGTCATCGCCGTCGCCATAGTCGTCGCCGGAGCCACTCGAGCAGCAGCAGCAGTTCTTCGTCTTCGTCTTCATCGGATGGGAGCAGGAAGCATCACCACCATCATTAGAGGCACGGCAGCTCTAAGTTCTAGCTGACTACATACATGGTTTTGGGCCCAGTTGATGCTGTAGATATTATTTTCTCTCAAACAAATGTGTTTTCTTGTACAGGGAGATTGCCTGGTGCAGTCGGATTCTTGGATGATAACCGGCTGATATCTGGGACTTGCGCTTTAGCTTGATTCTTGGAAACTCGTTCAGATAAGCGGTGCTACTTGTTTATTGATGGTTTGGGGTTCTTTTATGTAGTTACATTTGAAATTGTCTTTTTTTAAATCTATTTTCTTTTTGCTGAATTTAACTGGAAAACAGGGACAGAGCATGTTTATACGGTATACATAACAGAGATACGCAGCGGCCTCGAATAGAGCTGGCTGAGTCCATCTAGACTAACGTATAAAGTAAAATATATGTTGACCGTTAAACAGCAATAGATGAGCATTCGAAGAGCACGAGCAAATTGTACCCAGTTGACCACGTGGGCATGTTGAAATAGAGAACACGACGATTATCGACCATCAACAACCAGCTTCTTGTAATATCACTGCTGTTTACTTGCTGGTTGAAGTGTTTTCGGAGGGCCAAAGCATGTGAGCTTTTTTTTTTCAATCACCCACATGGGCAGATGTGATCAATTATATCTTTTCACCAGTGTTTTCAACGGGCACTTCTTAGTAAAAGCCACATCTTGTTGCCTACCTACCTAATATGAGTTGTTAGAAAATGCTTACCTTACTAATGACGACACTAGCCAATCGGAATACTCACAGTTTTTATATATTTAAGGTGCAACAATCAAAGAGATCATACAGATCAACTGGATGATCTAGTGGAAAAATTACACATGTTTTGGGTATAAATTCGCTATGTTTTGATGTATAATATCAATTTATGTTTGTATTGTTGAAGCTTTTTTAGCATTATTTCTACCTATCTATTTTTATTTTCCTGCTGCTTTAACGGCCGGTTCTTGTAATACGGTGAAACACGACCAATTCATAACATCTCATTATATTTTATCTAATAAAAACAGTTTAATAATACTGTACTTAGTGCTAGATAACTCTGCACCCAGCCAATCAGCTAATCTCTTATATCGGCCCGGCCGATGCCGAGTTTGCCGAGTATAGATACAGCGTAATCGGCATATACCTAGATAGTGAACAATTATATAAAGAAGTGCAAATAATTTAAAAGCAGCAGACTAAATATTTGTTATTAAAGTGTATAGAAGAAGATAAAGTAACCTTCTTCAACTGTTCCCACCATGACTACAGGAAAATTACCACCAGCATCTGCTGCTGGTAAGGATTACTTCATGGAGCAAATCAAACAAGCTATCGACGCGAAAGCTAAAGAGCTATGGGAAATCAACCAAAAAGCACGTACCCATTTAGCCAAGTTGACTTGAAATGAAATAAAATATGTTGACTGATATTATTGCCATGTTAGATTCACAGCAACCCAGAGCTCGGTTTTGAAGAGTACAAAGCACATGATAACATCACGACCATGCTTGAATCTCTCGGTTTTCAGGTAACGCGACACGCATATGGCCTATCAACAGCGTTCGTCAGCGAGTACGGTCAAGGCGGACGAGTGGTTGCTTTTAACGCCGAGTACGATGCTCTTCCAGGCATTGGGCATGCTTGCGGGCACAATCTGATCGCCATGATGTCCATCGCAGCTTTCCTTGGTGTGGCCGAGGTACTCAAGCAACAACATGAAAAAGGTCAACCTGTTCCTGGCCGTGTGCGACTGATCGGAACACCAGCCGAAGAAGGTTTTGGCGGTAAAATACCAATCATCAAGGCTGGCGCATACAAAGATGTCGATGCCTGCTTGATGACACATCCTGGTCCTTTCACTGAATGTCCCGGTTTTACTGGAGATGCATACATGCCAACTCTAGCAAGCCTTAAGCTTAGTGTCGAGTATACAGGCAGAACGGCACATGCGGCTATGGCGCCCTGGGAGGGCGTAAATGCGTTGGATGCTGCTGTGCTGGCGTATAATGGTATTGGTCTGTTAAGACAGCAGATTCACATTTCAAATCGAGTACATTGTGTTGTTCCTAATGGAGGGGATAGACCAAATATTATCCCCGGTACTGCGGCATTGGATTGTTATATAAGATCGCCAAGTGTGAAAATTGCCGAGCAGCTTCTAGTGAGAGTAAGGAATTGTTTTGAAGGAGCTGCGTTGCAAACTGGATGTACCATGAACCTACAAATGTACGGATCCAATAGCCCTGTTTTTATGGTTGAACCATATTAATCTTTATGCACAGGAAAAATACTTATGCGGACCTGCGACCCAATAAGACTTTATCGACGATTTATGCAAAGGCAATGTCAAAATTGGGCTCTGACATACGCTGCGACTTGACTTCGCCCGGTGTACCTGGCTCAACCGATCAAGGTTCGTCAAAATAACTTTTTCTGCAGACATATATTAACTTTCGTATAACGAAGATATTAATCATAGAAATAGGAAACGTGACCTACGCATGCCCTGGCTTTCAAGCCTACGTTGGTGTCCCAGCACAACAAGGCTGTAATAATCATACACCTGGATTTACAGCAGTTGCCGGAACAAGAGAATCTCACGATCTCTGTTTGCAGGCAGGAAAAGGGATGGCTATAACAGGCTGGAATATTCTTACAGACGATGAGATTGCGGCGCGCATTTGGGCTGATTTCGAAGATGATAAAGCAATTAGAGAATTGGATTCACAAGCTGGTGTGGATAAAAGGATTCTGTTGGGGAATGCAGGTTTTTGTTAAATTACATTTACTGGTATTCTCATCTAAAGGAGAACATAAGCTTCCGAGTTTTGCTCCGGTGGTAATAGCTGTATGATGATCAGAAATCACATCGAGATTAAAGTATTTATCAAATGAACACCATACTTCTTTCTAAAACAATCTATAAAAGATTTTAGAAGACACAGGAGTCTAAGAGACATTATTGACAGTGTCATGATTGCCCAAGATAATTCTAAGACTGGCCAGCTGTCTCTTAGATGGCTAACTTAACTGCCATACTGAAAGAAATGTGACACTAACCTAAATCTCAATGAAGCACCTCAACATGTTCCACAGAAAGTTTCCAAAGAATTGCTTTAATACCTCAGCAATTCACTCTATTCACTGCAATGCTTGTAACACTTTTGACTGAGCCCGCAAACTACCCCCTTTCCAGATGAAAATGAACGGTATCGCAGACATCAGAGCACTCAAACCACCAAGCAAACTACACGCTCCCGAAATCCCCAAATGGTCAAACATAGGTGTTGTTGCAAGTGGGAGAAGTGTGGCTAAGAGGGAACGAGAGCAGCTTGAGGCTGCGTTGGCTGATGCTGAAAATGATTTATAAGCGTCCGTCATGTAGTTCCTATGATAGAGAATAAGTGGAAACTGCTTGAACAAAAGGAGAGCGGAGTAGACGTACAACAATGATATGAAACTACACATAAATCCCATTCCAAAAGGTATACCAGCCAGCATAGGTACTACAAAGGATACATCTCTTCTTGCAGACCAGCCAAGCCAGAAAAGCGATATAACAAAAAGGGGGCCCCCAAGGCATGCCAGCGGTAGACGATAGTGTTCTGCTTCATTCGGCCTCTCAGTTGATGATGGCTTTTCCACTTGACAGCGCAGCCATATTCTATTATATACCCAATAAAGTGGAAGCGTCAAGGCACACCCAGCAGCAATCGTCAGCTGAACCAAGCCGCACTGGCCGGGGGAGAGACCGTATAGTTGCACAAAGATAATAGGAAATGCCTGAAATGACATGTAGTAGATAGAGTAACAGAGCGCCAGGTAGCCTGAACATGCGCTGACAATAGGCTCTGTCACCAAGAAGTAAAGCGGTCTCAATAGAACTCTTATGAGTATCTCGGTCCAGGTGCGCTTTGACTTCATTGTCGATTGTAAAGTCGCGGCTTCAGAATCGTTGTTAGAATGTCGGTGCAGCATCATAGTGGATGAGTGTACAGATTGGTTCGTCTCCGAAAGAAAAACCAGTAGCGTGAATGACACAACAGCAAATATCAGAGCAATCCAAAATGACCATCGCCATCCAAGTGCTGGTGATACAAATCCGGATATAATCGGTCCTAATCCGGGACCAAAACCGGTCACCTTTAGTTTCACGAGTCAGTCAGGAGTTATCCTCCTTTTTGTGAACCCTTTTTCTTCCATGGAGAAGAGCCCGATACGTACTGCCATGAAAATCGCTATACTCCACCCTCTAGCACCAGGATCATGATAAATATCAGCGAGAATACCAGGCGCGATTGCGACAATCGAACTTCCAAAGATTCCAGAGAGTAGTCGAAAGACTAGAAATGAATTCCAGCCGGGTGCCAAAGCACAGGACATCGTGAATAGTGTGAAGAAAAGAAAATTCACAACAGTGATATATCGTCGACCAAATTCTTCACTCAACGGAGCCCATATAATTGGACCTTGGGTAATAATCCAATTAGCATAGGGTTAGGATTGGGTTTTGCAAGATAGAAAGCGTACCGAAGACATAGCCTATTTTATTGCGCAGTCAGTACCTACCAACTGCAGAGCCGTTTCAGTATAATTTTGAAGAACATTGATATATTTACCAACTAAAAACATGGATATTGGAAGAACCTTCAGCCATTCAAATTGAATCTGAAATTCCTCTGTAATATACGAAATGGCATTGCTCGTCAAGGAACTTCCCATGCTACTATTCAACACGGCCATCATAATTGTTAGGACTATGAACGACTTTTTTGTCTGAATCTTTATTAAACCCTGTAGCAGTGATCTTGACTGGTCCGTACTTACTATCGACCAATTATTTGGATTTGTTGCTCCCTCTGCCAAATTCATATTGTTCTTTGATAGCATTTGGATCCGATTTATGGAATTCTTTTCCCACATCTTGTATGATTTCCAGGCGTTCTCATGTAGAGCATAAGTTTATTCAATCGAAACAAGCGGCTTCAAAAATCGTGTCAAACTATTTATCCTTGAGACTGGGTACCCTTCTCATCACCTATGTGATCAAGTAAATGAACACATGACTAATCCATTTGAAAAATAAATTTCTAGATTAGGAAGGCTTATGGATAATTAGTCGGAATGTTCGGCCCGACCGACCGAATCAATGGAAGATACTCCGCCTCATTCTTCAAGAGGCGTTTATTTTGGTAAAACCATTACTATTTGGGCTTCTATTGCCTAATTTTCTTGAGTCAGCTACATATCTGATACTAGAAAATAGATGTCAACTGGTGTGCATGTAATTTAAGTTTTCTTGTGTAGTTATAAAATATATTATACAATTATGAACATTTAGAAGAACTCAGAAGTATTCTAGGGCAGTCATGCGTAGGATATAATCTGCCTTTTCTTTTCAATTTTGAATTAGAATGACCGGTCAGGTATGTTTTCGTACCAGTGTATATTACTAAACTCATCTCTATACAGCTGAAGGCTCCACTGTGTATTAATGGAGGTTGCAGTAAATGAAGATCTTAGTGAACATTGTATTGTAAAATACTGCTACATGTATATGGCGAGAACACTAGTGTATATTGGCATCAAATGGATTCAAAACTCTAGCTAGAAAGTGTCTCCTCGGAATGCATGCTAAGTTGGTGAACAGTCTGCTTAGAAATGCAGATAGTATAAGTTGCCTTGCATATTAATTCCCTAGGAGTGAATCTATCGTTATATATTTCTTTCCCATACCTAAAGCACATATCTAAAGTGCATGTTTTGCATCTGGCGAGAGCGGGAAATGTCAGTGTGAGAGCCATATAACGCTTAAGAAGTAGAATTATTTGTGGTAAGGCTCACATCTGTCAAATCGGATAGACCTAGAGCTATTCTAGCATTGGACTCGTTTCCTAAGGGATCTTCGGCGTTGTTTCCTTCGACAAGGCGATCTCTCTGTGATTATCAGTAAGATTAGTCGGTACTTAAGCTTCAATGAGGAAAGACAAAGACGCACCCTCAGATTTTCACGTAGATTGATAATATACATCGTCGCCACAATGAGAATTTGCACACAGAAGCAGACAATCCATGATTCGAAGCCGGACTGGTAGCGAGGAGCCTCACGTGCAAAGAACAATTGGGGACCGATGAGGTTACCAACGCAGTAACTAAATGTAAATATATGAGATTAGAAATCGACACGGAGTTTCCGGAAAGAGAAGTATCCCGATCTATTGCTCACCTTACGAAAAACGCGGAGTTGTAGATTGTCTTTTTGGTTCGTCCCGCGACATTGGATTGAACAAGACTGATAGAGATGACGAACGTAGCGCTGAAACCAACCAGCAGGTAGTAGCCACTGTGATTGTTTAGCATCGTTTCTTCAGCAAATCATAGACTTATCTTCTTGACTTACAGGAGTCGGCCGACGCGATTAGACTCAGGCAGAGCATATACTAGTGAGGCTCCCAAAAGGGCTACCAAGAGTCCACCAATCATTAAGAAGTGACGAATTCCCTTTATTTTCATAGCCAAGTAACTGCGCAGCTAACAGTTAGTAAATCTTCGGCTTGCACATATAGCTTCGCTGGATTGATGTAATTATAAACATACCCAGAAATCCAAAGCCCCAGGACCTGGGAAGCACCAGATGGTATTCCGAGCAAGGTAGACTGGAATTTCGTGAAGCCGAAGCTATTAACGATAAGCGGAGCGAATGCAGAGACACCACCCTGGGAAAGAAACAAAAATCAGCTAGCTAGTCCCGTTTGTTGCAGTAATGTAATAAATGGCAATCGTACATTTGGAATGGTGTTGGCCAGTGTAAATAGATTTATCAACCAGAATCGCGGATCAATGAAGACTTCCTTGACTTGGTCCCACTTCCATACTTTCGTGTCGATACCTGTCTCATTACCGGCCAGTCGTAACACAGCAATGGCCTTTTCTCTCTCTGTCAACCATCGAGCCTTGGTTGGATTGGAGGGAGTGAATAGAGTGAATATTACGCCCCAAACAGTTGTCACGGAACCGAAGATGATAAAGGGAAACTTCCAGGCTGGAATAGCAGCGTCGATGTAGCCAATCCCGTAACCGATCAATCCCCCCAACATGTTGGCCACACCGTTCATCGAGAACCAAAGGCAGGTTCGCAAAGGTTGTTCGCTCCTATAAAGAACCAAGCGTAAGGCCAAATTGTAAAAAAAAAAAGGTTCTTCCAGGCTCATGCTAACCTCCTATAGAACATGGTAGTCAAGAGCACGAAGCAAGGGCTCACTCCGGCTTCAAGTATTCCTAGAAACAAACGAGCTGTCAAAAGACCAGCAAAGTCATTTGCAGCTGTCATACAGAGCAGAACCACTCCCCATAGAGTGATAAAGATACCACAGGTGCGTGCGATATCAAATCTCTGGAAAAGAACATTGCTGGGGAACTCGCTGGCCATATAGCCGAGATAAAAAATAGTTGTAAGCCAGGAATATTGATTGCCGACCAAATGAGCATCTGTTTCCATGCCCCAGAGTGCGGCATAGGACACGCAAGACTTATCCAGGAACTAGGATGGTTTAGCTAGACACATTCCACACGGTGGTAGGTGAGACACTCACTTGAAGCATGTATGTTATCGAAAGTATCGGCAGCAAGAAGAGGTCTATCTTCCAGATAACTCTTCTAGCTTCACTGCTGTCATAATTCAGCTCATCCACAATTCCATTTAGGACGGCAACTCCAACGTCAGTATCCTTGAACTTCTTCTCGTCGGAATGAGCTGTGGCAGGATCAACCCCGGACGGGATATCGTGTCCACCAGTAGAAACCATACTGTGCGACATAATCGTCGAATATTCTCAACTCCCTAAAACGACGAGGAGCTATGTGTACACACAGAATACTAGTCCTCTGTGCAGGTCCACCTCTAACCTATTTGTACGGGCGTGGGGTCTATAAAGTATCGGCCGACACAAGAAAGGAAAGTCATTTCGATGTGAATACCTGAACAGTGAATATATGGTACTAGCCTTATCTCTGTATATGATGTTCTGGAAGGTCAATTGTGAGGAGAGATAACAGGATAACGATAGGATCCAATACTCCAACGTTATCGGCATTCGGTCGGCCCATGTGTTCGGGCCGACCGAAGCCGTGACGTTCTGATGTTGCCTCTTTCTAGATGAGCTGGAAATCGTCCAGGTCCTTATGAGAAGTAAAACAAAAGAGACAAACCGAGGATCAAAGCAGTGCCATGTCCAATATTTTGGAAAAGGAAAGGAAGAACAACCCGAGAAAGTTGACAGACTTACCCCAGCTATGGAAGATCTTGCCCTACAGCCCGCAGATATCATTGCAGAAGCCAGTTCGGCTATTGACAATGCCACCGAAGAATTGCGTCGTCTGAGCCTGGAGGTGGGTGTGATGAGTGCATCTTCTTGTTTTTTACTCTAGCGGGACATTCACTCACGTGGTATACTATCAATGGACAGATCTTCAACAACCCGGAGCAGATCTTTGAAGAATATAAAGCATGCAAACTGCTGTCTGACTGGTTCGAGAGTCGCGGATGGTCAGTAAAGCGAGGTGTCTATGGCCTCGAGACTGCTTTCGAAGCTCGTTTTTCCGTGGGAACTGGCGGCCGAACCGTTTGCTTTAATGCGGAATATGGTAGGTTCCAGCTACCTAAGACAGCTGCTAGTAGTATAAAGTCATTGATGAGTTCATACAAATAGATGCACTCCCCGGTCTTGGCCACGCGTGCGGGCACAATCTTATTGCAGCCTCGTCGGTGGCATCAGCCGTCGCCGTAGAGACTGTGATGAAGTCCCGCGCGGTCAATGGCACCGTCATGGTAATGGGAACCCCAGCCGAGGAATCTGGAGGTGGAAAATGGATCATGGCCAACCATGGCGCCTGGAAGGGCGTTGATGCCTGCGTTATGACACATGGAATGCCAAGTTTCAGCACTCCCCTATGCCTGACAAAAGCATCGTGGAAATTGCGTGCCAAGTTTCATGGCCTTGCAGCGCATGCTGCGACGGCGCCATGGAAAGGCCGCAACGCTTGTGATGCTATTGTGAACGCATATACAGCAATTTCAATGCTCCGGCAACATTTAGAAAAAGGACAGAGCATACAATCATGCATTCTAGAGGCCGGAAAAGCCTCAAATATAGTGCCTGAATATTCTGAAGGGCTTTTCAGTATACGCGCACCTACAATGAAGAAGCTAGATCAACTACGATCTAGATTTGAGCCTATCTTCAGAGCTGCGGCTGATGCGACGGGATGCAGAGTTGAGCTGGAATGGTTAGTAGCATTGCGCGGACAGAAGGTTGAATGATGACTGATGTCGGCCCCTGGCTGTCTAGGACTGCACTCTACGAAGACGTGGTTTCCAATAATTTACTGGCCGAGCAATATCGGCAATACATGTTGCGTCACTTGGGCTTGACGCCTGAACAAATGCCGACTCTGGAAGAATCTCGGATCGCCCATGACCAGCCAGGATGCTCGTAAGACCCCATCTTTCTAAACTCGGATTGTTTCTACTTCAACCTGAGACTGACGCTTTTGCGCAGCGATTTTGGTAGTTGTTCTTATATTTGCCCCGGTATTCAACCCATGTTTGAAATTAAAGCTAGAGACTTTCCTCACTCCATCGGCTTCCGGGAGGCGGCATCTGGAGAGTTTGCTCACCAGGAAGCATTTCGAGCGGGTAAAGCAAACGCTCTCATTTGCTTAGATGTATTGATGAATGATGAATTTGCGAAGATTATGAAGCTTGAATTCATTGGAGCCATGAAGGAGGCGGGTCGATGGAAAGAGCCTGCAGAGAGCTCGTAACTTCATTTTCCGAGAGTGTTACAAGCGCTGAACATGTTGTTACCACGACAGATAACAACAGGTCTTGTATTGGTAACAAATAAATAAATATAAAAATTAAACTAAAGATACAAAACCCAGAAAAGGGCAAAATCGATGGAACTTTAAAGCATGTGGCGAATCTCTCGAAACCAGAAAATAAAATATATGTAGGTATAAGCTGCAATAACAATCCCAAAAGAAATAGCTTGCCAGAGCGACTCCCATATAAAGAAATGAGATGTCGCCTGAAAGCGAGAAATATAGATACAGGGAGATAATCTTTCTGTGTCTTGTGACAAAATCTCATTATAGCCGTTCAGGAGTAACTTGATCAAATGAAAGCGTGCCCAGTGCTGGGAAGTCTTCGTCCCATCTCTGGTTACTCGAGTCAAATGCTGTCGCATTAAGAATAGGACATAGCGCATGCTTACCATTTCATCAAAAAAGGATGGAATATCAAACAAGGCGGGCAACGGTGTATCTGCAACTGGATTTTCATATACCTCTGGGCTTAAGACTGTTTGGGTTAGGACCGCCACCCTCTCTCGGTCTCGTCGCACCTCGTTCGCGGCGTCTATGGCCCCTGCTTGCTCAAACATTTGGGCTGCTTGCTGTAACCTTGTTAAGAGCCTTTTACAATCGAGAAACCCATGAGCTACCGGGACGGCTTTGAGAATGAAGCTTATTGCATAGTATGTAGGCGTGCCGTTGTAGTCCTGAAGATGGAAGCCGTAATTTAGCAAGTAGACTCAACTATGTTGATCATTAATAAGAACGCACCATTGTGTAGCGGAATGCCTGCCGGAATGCCTCAGACTCAGATTGGGTCTGAATAATCAGGCTAGCACTATCTAGAGCTCGCTGTATGAACGCTATTCGGGTGGGATCTGAAATGAGTTCTTCCGCCGATTCAATACCGTGCATCGCTAGGCCATTTATGTAACTTGCAGATGAGGAAAATTAGTAGGTCGAATATTAAGATCGAGTTGTAATGCTCTCACAGCTTCATAAAGGCAAATGGCACCATGAAACGATTCCTATCCTGCTTCTCTGGGAAGGACTGGTACAGTGGATCTGTGATGTTGTTGACCTGGTGAAACCACTGATCGATCTCTTCATCGTGAGAATTAAGAAAATCTGCTACCTCTTGAGGAAAAGGCTTTGTTTGCAACTGGAAATTTTGTAAGTAGCCTTTAACGTTACCTAGACACGTGTCAGAGGAATGAAAATATAATTCTAGGATACTACGAACTAACCCGTTATCATAAACCCGTTAACATAAGCACAAATCCGGTCGTCCACCAGGCGGCGGTACGAAGACGTGAGAAGATTCTTGGCGTATGGTAAATAGCTTTTCATCTTGTTGATGACATACGGACGACTTATATTGATTCTATTTATCTTTTAGTGTCATATCAAGATACGAAACAACATGGGGCTCACTGCAGATCTACGCAACACAAAGTAAACCACCCCCTCGCACGAGTAACGAGGCTCTCTGTGTGCTCAGTACCGTCTTCACCTAGTTGTAATGCAGCCTCATGTAGCCTCATTTCTCCAGCTATCGAGGCAATGTAGCCCAGTAGACGTATACGGCCAGTCCAAACTGTGAACAGCAAAATGGCGTATAGAGTCAAAAGGTCAGGAGTTGGCCCTTGAAATGTAGTTGCAATCAATCTGTCAGCTTCTGCAACAAGTTGCAAATATCGTCCAGGTTTGATTGCTCGTGCAGAAATGGCACAGATCACAGTCGATATCAGTGGGTGCTGCCTTATCACGGCAGCGGGTGAGAATAATTGGTCGTCTATGACGGAAACAACTGTGTTACAATGGGTCATGAAAAAGTTGTACAATTCGTCCCATTCGATTTTTGACACGATATCGGAGGGCTGGTTAATACCTTCCATAGGCAGATCTATATGTGGAGAATCTCTAGAATCATCTTGCTGCAGGGTATTCACTGGACGCGTCTGCTCACGTGAGCTGCGTCTTCTCTGTGGTCTTTCTCTGCTATATGACGCTTGCGCAATAGTACTTCGCAACTCTTGAATCTCGGCTCGAAGCTGGCTCTCGACGAGGTCCAAACGCTGCTCAAGCCGAGAGATTTTGGTCCTGCACCCGTTGAAGACTGAGATATCTATGTTTCGTGATGGAATCATAGTGGAAGCTTACTCTGAATCAGACTGCGATACAGACTTCGGCAGTACAGCTTTTGGTGGAATAAAAACACATTCGGAATTGCTTGCGCGGCATCTCCGGCAGGGGATATTCCCCGGTCCACCACATTTGAGCTTCTGCTTTCTACAACGAAGGCATGCCGAAACTGATCTACGTGATTTTAGAGCGGGGATGCGCGAAACCTCTGGGAGTGGAATTGGATACCTGCTTGCCTCAGCCGTTTGATCCATAAATTAAAGTAGGAATAGTATTCCAAATACCAATGGACAATGAATTGAGAGGTTAAAACTAAGTTCGCACACTGTAATTACGAGAGACTCTGCTTCACCGCCCGGCAATATTCACTTCGCATCTACAGCGAGTAATCTGCGCACTCCTTACATACGCTTATGTCAAAGTATGAACTTCAGCGTATAAGGAAGAAGTTAGAAGAGAGAGGTTTATATTCTGGAAGTTTGTGACAAGACGACGTACGGACGCACCATGCCGGATTGGGGTGACGCTCACTGCAGACGGGAATTCACAGGTCCTCGTTCTACGATTCTATCCGGCCAATCGGCGGTAAGAATAAGTCAAATTATGAGAATAATGACCTCAGTAATAATATAAGAATTATGACAGGCCAGCACCTTATTTACTAAGGGAGTTGTCTTCCTTTATAAAGATTTACAATCTCTTATGTTTGTATGTATTCTTATATACTAGTAATTAGTCAAAATCCGCTAAGGACACAACTGATGAGGCTGTGTATTAGTTTATTTGCTTTGACAAGTGTTGCCAGAGTCAGCATGCGATTGACGCTGCAAGCGCTGGTACAGGAGAAAAGCCATGGGTTGTAGACCATGACACTGCTAAGTATACAGCAGAGCGTTCTGGGGCTCGGCATCGCGGTTGGCTGAACTTTCAGCCATAGCATACCAACCTGTTGAGGAGGACTAAAGGGGAATTTCTCATCTGAGTATTTTAAATTGGCTAGTACTTATTTTATGAGTGAATTGATTATTTTTCAGATCTATTCATTCTCGTCATGGGCAAATCTTCCAAAATCTTATATCCGACGCAACATGGGAATTGTGAACGTATATCAATGGATATGAAAGTAGATACCATCTCATCCGATCAGAGCCGTCTAATGCTGAAACTGACATGAGCTGAAGCTGGCTAGTCGGAGATCAATAGCTAAGAAGGTACAGTAGAACAACCTGTAGGTATACATGTACATGGCATCTCACTGTAAAGCTATTCATTTCCTGCTTTATTAAGTTCCTATCATACTGCTAAAAGTACTACTCTCACCGCTAAAGACCCAACAACTCATTTCTAATCCATGGAATGAAACTGACTTCATGTTTAAATTGGTACAATGCTCCCAGCCGTGGTTAGCACCGTCGAAGCCGCCGTCCCGAGCAGCCCAGTTAATAGCGTGACAACTCCCCCCAAAACGGGAATCTTGAGCCAAGAAGACAATATTAGCTTTGCTGTTTGTACATAGAAATCAACATCACTTACCTTTGCTAAGATGCCATTGAGTTTGGCCATTACGCTCCCAATACCGTGGTTCGCTTTATCTACTACTCCGCTAACAACACCACGGCGAGCATGAGTATCTATGCCATTCTGGCTATCAGAGCAAATTTGCACGAGTTCAGAATGTAATTCATCCTTTTGTTGACTGGTGATCGAATTGATTGTATCAATTGCCTCTGTGACATTGTTTGAGAAATCGGTGAATTCTTGTCGGTCGGAATCATTCTCAACTGGATGATCCTGGACGATAGAACCGAGTAACTCGAAAAATGGCACGATGGCTTTCAATTGACCCTCATAGGCAGCAGCGAATTTCTCGCAGTCCATGGAGGCATTGGTAAATAGGAGAAGGTGGAGGAAAGAGAAGAAGAAAAGCTCTTTCAACTGCATGGTGGGCGCAAATAAATGACTGATTGGAAGTTTCTTTCTAAAAGAGGTATGCTTCGAAAAGGGCAGATGATTGTAAATGTTGTGCAGAAAAATAGACATACTTCACGAAAACAACAGCCTTTTTATGCTTGATCTCTAATAGTAATGACAATCGCACTGATCGCTGGTTTATACGAGATGTTTGCAACTATTGAAAGAGAAATATCCATACATTGGTCTAGACTCTATTCTAATTGTGATGATATTATTTAAACCAATGTGATAGTGTTCCCAGTAAACACAATCACATACTTGGTATCCAATCACAGAAGTTTATTTGCGTTCGAAGAAAGACTTATAGATCCTAGTGCATTTAGTCCCAATTTTTAGGCGTGGAGAGATCTAGATAACTAACAAGTGGGTATCTGATCAACAGTAGCTCAACGAATGACAACCATATTAGGCCGCGGATTCGCTAGGTAAGATATAGTATCTTATCGCAGTCAGTAGCTCCTGAGATCTTTCTGTGCCGGTGTTAGTGCCTTAATAAAAGTGTTTAGGCGTCCGAATCTAAAAGCCAATAATATTCAAGCTCGAAGTCTTATGACCTCGAATAAGAAGTTACTCCAAATAATAGACGTCATGATCATCGCAATATCATCAGTAATACGTAGCTTGATATTTATTTTTTCTCCTTACTCTCCTTTCGTGACCACTCTAGTACTGCACCAGGAACATACTATTTGTTAGGAGTAACGTTCGCATTCTCGTGTATTTACGGGAACACTGATTCAGTCCGTGGAGCTGAGCTGCTTTCACGGGATTTTATGGTATTTCATCGATTACTGAGAGTAAAAGGTAAATACAAGAACTGCCATTTCCGAACTAGTTCCATGCCAGCAGTAGACTGTAGTATCACGCAAGATGAGACATGCTAATTAGATTTAACCGAGATTGTAACAGTGAGCCGCTCTAGACCAATTCATAAGGTGATGCAACAATGCTCCTAGCTTTTCCTGGCACGAACTAGGCCACCTGCCATCGTTCTAGTTGAGCTTCCAGGGCGACGCTGGATGGCAGGCAAGTGTCTCTGAGACGTGAATGCTATCAAGTCGGGTGGTATTTTTGAGCAGACAGCTATGTTAAAAATAAGTGCTGAAAAGTAATGTAAAAAGTAGAGTTTATTCAACTAAACACGGAATGTAGAGGATTGAACGTGAACCGGATTATTGATGCTGTAATTGATATGACACACCAGTTGACATCCAGATGCATGTGTTGATTGAATCCTGAACATGTGGAACATTGAATACCAACTTCAATGAAGCAGCTCCAAATATATCAATTGACGTCACCTAACACAGCAACACATAAACATTGTACGAATATTCATACCAACTACTGTTAAAAAAAGACAGAAGTGAGTATATTTAAAAATTTTATGGTCTTTTTCAGTTCACTTTGTCTTTAAGGGTATCAACCACCTCGATCGAATATATCAATTGATATCCATGGATGTACTACCCGACACGTGCAAGTGTATTCGAAGTTGTAGCAAGCCCGGAAATGCACCAACTGATGCGTCAAAAAATGTTACCTGGTAGTCTTTTACTTGTATTTTCAAGGACATACCTAAATCATTAACTGTGATTTACATGCAACCATGGAAACCTCTAAGCGCCGACTTGCGACACCGATTCCTCGTCCCGGCGTCAACACAACTGAAAATAACGCTCACCTACAACACTTGAGGTAACCACAAAATCGCATTTATCCCTCTCCAGCCACTGTATTACTGTTATAGTCGCAGACGACGCCTGTAACAAGAAGAACTAGCCGCTAGGAGTTTCAGTATTAATTGCCTTGAAACCGATCGATTGGTTCGCGCCGCCCGACCTTGTCAGTGCAACGCAAGGGAGAGCGCTTGGCGGCGCTTTTTTAGGAGGGTTTGGGAAGTGAACTAGGAAAGAAATCCTAGAGAGGCAAAAGATCTACTATCCTGAAACGAGCGTCATGGACGTTTGAGCCCCTTCGTCGAGATGGTATAGAGTAAGGTATAGCTGGAGGTTGGGGAATTGAACTTGACTTGTTACATACACCTCTCGACTTTTGAATTGTTGATCAATCTTACTTTACTATTTTATTTCGTGCTGTGAAATTCAACTGCAGGTATTATCAATTGATAAATCACTCCAACTTGCTCGGATATACTCGCTATTATTGTGCAGCTGTTCGGGTTAATCAGTCCACTTGACGAGCTGTCGCTGGCAGACTGAAACTTGTCGTTCCTGCGTCTGAGACATACACACCGAGTGTGCTTTTATATTTTTACTCTCCGCAGAAGACTCAATCATGTTGAATCGCAGCCAGCTACTTCTTTTGCTATGGGCCGGCACTGCCGTGTCAGTTTCTCTCTCGCACTACGAGAAGATCACCAACGTCCCCAATACCTGCTTCTCAATCTGGAACAAACAGATACCGGAATGCAAACGCACAGATTTCTCGGGCAGCGGCTGCTCGCTGCTGTGCTTCGCCGGACTGAACGTCATTGATGCGGAAGTACAAGCAGAATGCGCGGATGTCGACGCCAGCATTCAGTCTCTACTCGGCAAATTTCTCGCTGGCGAGGGGCCTTCTACCATGTGCGACGGCGGTGCGGAATCAGCAAAGACATTGACATCGACATCGACGTCGACGTCGACGTCGCAGACAACGAAAGCACCGCATCGGAGTGCAGATACACATACCATCCAGCCGATAACTGCGACTGTTGCACAGACAACAGCAGCGCCTGTATCAACGGAAGCTACTCAGTCGACAACATCTGTCTCGTTCTTTTCCTCTTCTTCCACATCGACGACAACGTCCGCCAGTTCCACCACTACAGCGGATACAACAACGGCCCAGCATGCAGACAGAACGACAAGTGCAGCTACATCGAGTTCCAGCCCGACGTCCAATCCGGATGCCAAGGGATTTGGCGGGGTGGGAGACGCATACGATATCCTCGGGGGACACAGCAGTGCAGGCCAGCTGGAGACGCCGTGGACCAGCCTAGTGGTGGCCGTGATTTGCGCGGTCAGTATGGGGTCGGTGCTGTAGTGCCCATAACGATGCATCGAGTAATAGTTGCAGATGTAAATATCAATGATAAGACTTTTCAGCACAGCCTTTTTGTGACAGTGTAGTGATTATTTATTCCCCCTGCCTAAGGGCGCAGATCAGCCGCGGCAGCCGAGGTCGGAGCGAGCCTGCATTCAGTCAGTCGCAGCACAGCCCACCCCACAAATGAAGCGGAGAGGGTGCAGCTTGTTGCGCTGTTGGCTGCTAATAGCAGCGGACCACGTCGTATCGTGCAGTGGTCAGTCACTCCGAACTGAAGAGGAGAAAGGGCGAATCCCCGCGATCGGCTGACTGATGCGCGATCCGCCGGGCGGGGCGCGGGAGGCCAACCAGCGCCCGCGGCGGCCTTATCTCAGCCCGCCCTGTTCCTGCCGCATCAGATCGAGGGTTCTTTCCTTCGTGTGTCGCTCTTCTCTCTTTTTCCGTTTCCTCTTCTTGCTTTGTCCTCTCTGTCTGGCCTCTTCCTCGTCTGTATACAGGCCACGGACCGCTCTCGCTTTTCTGTGAATCTCGTGGCTGTCGTGTTACAAATACGATAACGATTATCGCCAACTAGCGCGTGCCCAGCTTCCGATAACGTCCTGTCACGCGCGCTCCACTGATACCCTACGCTCCACTGTCTGTCCACTGAGTCACCAGATAGATAATATTAATTTCATATTATTTAATCGTTACCCCGGCCTCACTTTTGCAGTCCTCGACCAATTTCATACATACACACATCTCTCTGGCTTCGATTGTCCGTCTCCACGGGTCGATATTCTTGAGACAGAGAGAAAGGACCATGTCCTTTCTCGCCGGGCATTCGCTCCCACAGCACTGCGAGCCCTCGTCCGAGTTCCTCGCCTGGATCTCGTCCACATTCCAAATATGCATCCCCAGCACCCTCGGTCTGATATCCTCGATTCTCGGCTGTCTGAGTATCGTCTCCTGGCTGTTCGCTCAGCTACCGCAAATCTACAAAAACTATAAGATCCAGTCGACTGCCGGCCTGTCAGCCTTTTTTCTCGTGGAGTGGTGTCTCGGTGATACGACGAATCTGGTCGGTGCGCTGTTTACTCGCCAGGCGTCATGGCAGGTCACCATTGCTTCGTACTACGTGTTCGTTGATGTTGTGCTTGTGTTTCAGTATTACTGGTACACTTACATCAAGAAAGTGAGCAAAGGGAAAGGTGGCCTGAGGTTCGACGATTCTTTCGATGAGGATAACGGCCCTGTCTTAGAGGGCGTTCGAGTATATCCCAACTCGGCCGGACACACAAAGCCGACTCATTTTATGCCTCCATCCGAGCCCAAGGACATGGACCTCCCGAAGAAGCAGGGCCCCGAGTCCCCGCAGTTCTACTCGCCGTCCTATTCAGAAAAATCCAACAAAACGCGTGCTAACCGCGAGGCCCGCCCGAGCAGCAGTCTTCCTCTTGGAGTCTCGCCCAAGACCATCATCCTCACGTCTATGCTCTGTGCCGTGTTGACAAATGCTTCCCCGACTGACACGACTCATAGCCGGGCGCCATCCCATGAGCTCGACATCGAGACTGCTGGGCGGATTCTCTCCTGGATGTCGACCATTCTCTACCTCGGCTCTCGCCTGCCTCAATTATATAAGAACTATGTCCGCAAAAGCACCGCGGGCCTTTCGCCGCTTCTCTTCATGGCCGCCTTCTCCGGCAACTTTTTCTACTCTGCATCTCTCCTCACCAACCCCAACGCTTGGTACGACTTCCCCGCTTATGGCGGGGGCGGCTGGGCTGACGCCGGGGGCAACGACCGCGGGGAATGGGTCTCTCTTGCCCTTCCCTTTTTCCTAGGTGCTGCCGGTGTGTTGAGTTTGGACGCTTTTGTCGGCGTGCAGTTCTTGTTATACGGCGAAAACACCGATTATCCCACCGTCGATGACGGCTCTCAGGATTCACGTCGCCGAAACTGGAGGCGAGTGAGCGGGTGGATGCGCGGCTGGATTCCTTCAACTGAATTCAATAGATTGCTTCTGAGCAACTCGCGATCGACCACCCAGTCAAACGAGACACAGGGCTTATTGGTGAATGCATCCGATAGCAGTCAACCTAGCTACGGCGCTGTTTGATAGACTACATTTTGATTTTTTGCGGAGGATTAACGATTCAATGACTGATCTTGCATAGATGAGCGGGCTGGACTAGGGTTTGTTTTTGTTTTTTGGTCACTTCCCTAGAGTGAGAATTGGGTTTATTATCGTTTTTGTTTCGGGTTTTATGGGTATACATGTACATACATGACAAGACTTTCTACATACACGTCAGATCTACTGGTATTGATATTTATGGCAGCTAGAAGCGGACTTGTTAATCGAATATCAATCATTATATCAATGAACCTTTAAATGGCCAATGTGGTAACCCACTAGCTTACATCTACGCATATCTGTCTATGGAAGACTTGTGCACTAATAGATTGAATCTATAACTTGTAAACATTTCAGTCTGATTAACAATTATGATTATAGTCCAACATTCATTGTTCATTTTCACTTGCATTTGCGTGGCATTATTGAATACTTCAATGTAGTCTACTTTATCAGGTCCGTTCCCAATTCCAAACGGGTCTTGTCTTGACAGGGTAAGCAAATCAAACACGAAGGGGGGAAAAAATAAAAGAATTAAAAAAAGAGGAACACCCTTTTGTACACGAGAGAAACACCCGCCTCCAGAGAAAGAAGAGAAAAAGAAGAAGACGAAGCGGGGGATTAACCGGAAAGGTTTAGTCAATGAATGTACAAGCAAGAAAGAAAAGTCCTGTACACCTCGAAGGTTTCTATATGAGCGGCCGCTTCGTATCTTGGACGCCCCGGCGGATGACATCTTCAATGCGCCATCGCGGTGGGATGAGTTTGTCGTTGCCAGCGCGCTGTTGTTGGCGATGCCATTCCTGTTCCATATCCGGGGTCAGACCCTCTGGAGGCGGCAGGGCACCGCCAGCGATGCCCGTCGAGAACTTGAGCTGGAGCACATTGCCGATTTCGTCGCAGGCTGTCAGGAGCCGGTCAAGATCTTCCTTGTTGTGCGCTGCTGAGACACAGAAGCGCGCGCGCGAGGAGACGAGCGGTGTAGCCGGGTAGCCGACGATGACAACGGAGATTTTGCGTTTGAGCATCTCGTGCGAAAAGGCGGGCATTTTGGCAGGACTGTACAGGAGCAAGGGGATAATGGGCGAGTCATCGTGTCCGTACACGATGAAGCCGAGGCGTTTCAGGCCGAGGCGGACATACCGAGAGTTGAAGGCTAGTCGCTGTAGTCGTTCTTCGCCCTGGCCTGGCAGGATATCGCCATTTATGAGGCGGAGAGAAGTCATGATTTGTGTGAGGATCGGGGGCGTTGGAGCCTCTCCAAACACTACACCAGCATTCGAGGCTCGGAGAGCATCGATCATAACCTTGTCAGCTGCAATATAGCCTCCATTGGCGCCAAACGACTTGGTCATTGTACCCATCAGAATGTCTACTTCGGCAGTGTCCACGCCGAAATAATCGCAGACGCCTCGTCCGCGAGGTCCAACTGCACCAATCGAGTGGGCCTCGTCAATAAATAGATTGAACTTGTATTTTCGCTTGAGCGCAATCAGGCCTGGTAAATTGCACATCGATCCTTCCATAGAGTAAAGTCCTTCCACAACAACCAGGATCTTCTTCCAGGGCCGGTGTGTACGTGGCTGACCTTGTGAAATCGCTTCGCGGAGTCTGCGTTCTAGCGACTTCATATCGTTGTGCTTGAACATACCAATCGACGCCCCTGAGAGTCGTGCACCGAAGCGGATCGATGCGTGATTTAGCTCGTCTGAAATGATGAGACACCCTTTGCTGACCAACGCCGGGAATACATTGGCATTTGTGCCGAATCCCATGGAAAATATCATCGATGCTTCCTTGCCCACAAACTTGGCTACCAGGTCTTCGACTTCGACATGGAGATCAGTCGTTCCGGCCTCGGCGCGGGTACTGGCAGTGCTGATACTGTATTTGCGAAGGTTCTCTTCCACAGCATCGGCACAGGGACCTTCTGATTGCGCGAACCCAAGGTAGTTGTACGAGCTCATGTTGAGCGTATCTGTCGTGGTGCCCGTGAAATAAAAGTGCCGGTTATAGTCATCCGTGGCACGGTCAATGAGAGTAATATACCGGCCCGGGACCCCAGTCACTGGACGTTCAAAGCAATCGTTGATGCGCAGCTTGAGTCGACGGACATAGAAATTATCGAAGTCGCTATTCAACGCCCCGTATCCGTTGCGTGGTTTCAGGTGCCGATAATCCGCCTCCTTGAAGCGCTTCCCGAAAAAGTCTCGGACGTGACCGAAAGCAATCAATATTAAATAACTAACATAGGTTGTCAAGAGGTAATAATACGGTGGTTCGTCCATTATAGGTTCGGGAAAGTGCCCTCCTGGGTGCCGGCTCGTGTGTCTGTGGCTTGGATGGGAGAGGGGAGCAAACTGAGCATGTTGCTTGGCCAGTCGCCTTGTCTCCTCGGCCGATGGAGGCTTGAAGAGGGTGGTCGGTGGCTCGTCCATATTTGGGCTATCGGCAGTCGCCGTTGAAAGTGATATTGTCGGCAGTGATAACGAGGCCGAGCTGATTGGGACAGCCGGGTTTGGAGGAGGGGTCGATCGGCTGGCTGCGACAAGGGCGGCGTGCGCAGTCGATGGCTCAGCCTTTGACTTGGGCGACGTCGAGAAGAATTGGGTTATACGACTAGACTTGGATGTCGAGTTTTTGATCGGAATACCACCCTTCTCCGCGGAGGATGAGTTGTTAGAAGGGGAGGAGTTGCTGGAGAAAGGGCTCGAGGGTCGACGAGGCATCGCAAGGATATCGTGCTGAGTAGAAAAATCAAAGCGATATTGTCACCAATTCGGGTCCAGTCATCGAGTTCTGACAACTAGATTTCAGGAGTCGCAAGAATCGGGGCGCCTGTTCTCGAAATGTTAGCCAACTCCCGACACGTTCGAGTCCAAGGCTCAATGCGAAGCAACAGCACACTGGCAAGCCACCCAAGACAGCGCATGGCTGGACAAATGATGGCAGATGAGGTTCAAGGACATACCTTCGCATTCCCTAACGACGCAGGCCGAATGAATCCGATAAAACCAAGTATGGCAGATAAGCGGTCAAGGGCACGCGGGGAGGCCCAGACGGTGGACAGCCCTTGCGGCTCAGACTCTCCTTGCACACGGAAGTGATTCCCGGACAACGACCTCGAGGACACCAGAGAGATAGTGGTTTTAGGGGGCGGACGACGAGATGGAGAAGATCCTGGCACGAAGACAGAGAGGTGGTTGGAGATAAGTTGCTTCGGCGGCGGAGCCATAACTTACAGGGAGCTCGAGCGCGGCCGCGCGTTACCAGGGAGGACGTGGAATACGGGTACGTAGCACAGGTATACTCGTTCCCTTACTACGTGTAAATTGCGTACGGTCATCTATCAACAGTAATGTTTCCGTACCGTACCAGCCGGCTGTAAAATTGAAAATTTATTGCCCCTGGATCGCCCGCGCTGGGCCCAGACAGGCCTAGCGTCAGGCTGCACTTGCCTCCGGAGCCTCAGGCAAAGGCTTTCCCTGCGACCTCGACACTAACTGCTCATCATTTTAATGTTTAGTGCACTGTTGGCTGTTGGCTCTTGCTGCGATTTCGTATCGCGCCTTTTCGCGGGCCAGACTGCAATTATCGCCTGTCATTTGCTATACAGCGCAGGGCGTCAATAATGACCTCATACAATAGGATTATGCCGCAAACGGGTTCTCGTACTAATCTCACAGAGCAGTCTTCAATGGGCCCGTTACTGGCATATCCATTACTAATAGTCTTTTAAGGTGATGCTGCAACGTGCAAGCCCTGTCCATCCAGAAGGCCATACAGTTACAGGGTACATACATGAGTACGCAGTAGGGGGACTGCCGCAGCACCGCATTACTAACGGCGCTACACAGCACTTGCATTCTCTTCGGGTTGTTCAGACTTCACGTCTTACACGGAGAGCGTAAATACATTTATACAGGACATCAATTGATACTAATCACCGTGATTTGCAGCTTTTGCAGCCAGCGACGCTTTCGTCCCGGCTTGTTTGCGGAATACAAAAGTTACGCCCGCAAGTAGCCGAGTTCCCGAGCCTGGAACCTTCCCCACGTCAACCGGGCGCCTGGGACATCGGCGAAACAATAAGAAACTTACTCCCAATATTATGATACCGTTCGAGCTTGGATCATCTCCTACGGCAACTTCCATCCATCCGGACTGAGTTCTGACACTTAAAATGATCCCCCCGCGAGCAGGCCCTGAAGAGGCCAAAGAATTGTGGCGGCCGTCATCGCCTGAGCGAACGCAGATTTACCATTTCAAAGACCTGGTCAATCGCAAATACAGTCTGCAACTGGCAGACTACCATGATCTCTGGAAATGGAGTGTATCAGAGCCAGCGCTCTTTTGGGAGGAGGTTTGGCATTATACAATGGTCAAGGCACATTCTCCATTCACCAAGGTATGGAACCTCTATAATGATACTTGCGCTGCTACACAACTAAGACATCAATCAAGGTCCTGGATCCCCATGTGTCACTATTCCCTAGACCTCGCTTTTTCGAGGGGAGCACGCTGAATTTCGCCGAGAACCTCCTCTTTCCAAAAAATTGCCCCGGAGACGACTCAATCGCTATCATCGGCGCCACCGAGTCAGACCGCGAATTCGTCTCATGGAGGGAGCTACGTGAACGAGTGCGGATATGTGCCAATGCTATGAGACAGAGCGGGATAGTTACTGGAGATCGCGTGGCTGGGTTTGTTGGCAACCATGTGAACGCGGTCGTGGCCATGCTGGCGACGACATCCATCGGTGCTTTCTGGACCGCCATCTCACCGGATTCAGGCGTTCACGCCGTTCTGGAACGCCTTGCACAAATTAAACCAAAAATCTTGTTTGCAGACAACGGGTCTCTGTACAACGGAAAAGTGCATGGCACTGAGTCGAAAGTAGTTGAGATTGTTGCGGGACTGCAGGACCTGGAGCGCGTCCTGATCTTTCAGGCCATGAAGACCGCAGAACTCGACCAGAACAAAGTGAAGCCTGTTAATGGTTCTGCATCAACGTATACACGCTTCTGTGAGGAACTTAAAGATCAGGATGCGCCATTAAAATTCGAGTATCTGGACCCAGACCACCCAGTTTATATTCTTTACTCGTCCGGCACTACAGGAGCTCCCAAGCCAATTGTGCATGGCGCATTGGGAACGCTTCTTCAACATAAAAAAGAACACGTTCTCCATAGTGATATCCGGCCTGGCGACCGATTGTTCTATTACACCACGACTACTTGGATGATGTGGCACTGGCTTGTGTCGGGTCTTGCTAGTGGCGCCACCATCGTGGTATACGACGGCAGCCCTTTTCGCCCACTTGATATTGAAGATGAGAAAGGCGACATGTCCATGGCCAGACTAATTGACGAACTCGAAATCACACAATTTGGGACCTCGGCAAAGTACCTTTCCATGATCGAGCAGGCCTCCTTGAACCCGCGTAATCATCCTCATCGGCCAGTCCACTTGAAGACGTTGCGGGCAGTTTTTAGCACTGCAGCGCCGTTGGCGCCTTCTACCTTTGATTATATTTACTCTTCGTTCCATCCAGACATTATGCTCGGATCCATCACAGGAGGAACCGACATCATTTCTCTGTTCGGTGCCTCTTGTCCTATTTTACCCGTTTACCGGGGCGAAATTCAATGTCGTGGGCTAGGAATGGCTGTGGCCACGTTTGATTTTGCAGGAAATGACATAACAGATTCCGACGAGCCTGGTGATTTGGTCTGTACCACGCCGTTCCCAGCACAGCCGGTGATGTTCTGGCCTCCAGGACCTCAGGGCAGTGAGAAGTATAGAAAGAGTTACTTTGATGCATTTGGGTCCAAGATATGGCACCACGGTGACTTTTTGCGTGTCAATCCCAAGACAGGCGGTCTAACGATGCTTGGTCGAAGCGATGGCGTATTGAAACCAGCCGGAGTACGGTTCGGAAGCGCAGAGATATATAATGTCATCTTAAAGCATTTTGCCAGCGAGATTGACGACTCTCTGTGCATCGGGCGAAGACGTGAAGGCATCGATACAGACGAGACGGTGGTGCTCTTTGTGAAACTCGTGCCAGACAGTTTCGCGCCCGGTCGTGGAATTTCCCAGGACCTGACGAGCAGGATCCAGGCTGCCATTCGCAAGGAGCTCAGTGCCCGACATGTGCCGGGAATCATCGATGTCTGCCCAGGCAATGAAATCCCAGTGACTTCGAATGGGAAAAAGGTCGAGAATGCCGTGAAACAGATTCTCTGCGGTCTGAATATCAAAACTTCTGCTAGCGTGGCAAACGCAGCTTGCCTTGATGGATATAGACAATGGGCAGCGGAGAATTAGATTGGTCTCTTTTATCTTTTTATTTTTACCTTCTTAGATTTGTCTTGTTTCGGTTTACAGTCTAGATTATTCGGGGCTAGACATAGACATTTAGTAATACATTCAACATAATTTTACTTGACAGGCTGAGTGTGAAATTAAATTTAAACCAATTTTGTTTTTATATATTTCATAAAAATTTCCAAATTTATATCTTTTCTCGCGGATTCTTTAAAAATAAATGCTGGCTGAGCTGTTTACTCTGCTTTCCGATTAGATAAGCACCTGGCTGGGGTCGGCCGGAGATCCGCTGCCGGCAAGGAAAACTATTCCAGCAGTCACAACTGATCCCAGAAAGCTTTCCTTTTTCGCCCACGCTTCTCACTGCACCGTCCTGTGGCTCGTAATATATTTGGGAAATATGCGTCGATCAGCTCTGCGGACTGTTCAGTCCGTCGGGCCTCTTGTTCAGGGCCAGCGGTCAGCGGCCAGACGGTTCGCAAGCGCTGCGGATTCCATAGCCAAGGTGTGCTTGACCATGGTGCAATTCTGCGTACGAATTTGCTAAATCATTTTTAATCAACAAATAGGACCCTGCCGAATTCGACCAAATAACGACTCTACCAAATGGCATCCGTGTTGCATCCGAGTCTCTTCAGGGACCTTTCTCTGGAGTTGGCGTGTACGTCGACGCTGGATCGCGATACGAAGACGATAGCATTCGCGGAGTCAGTCACATCATGGACCGCCTTGCGTTCAAGTCAACGAAATCGAAAAGTGGAGATGAAATGCTCGAAGCTCTCGAATCACTGGGCGGCAACATACAATGCGCCTCGTCTCGGGAATCATTAATGTATCAGTCGGCCAGCTTCAACTCGGCGGTTCCGACGACTCTCGGATTGCTGGCTGAGACTATCCGCGATCCCTTGATCACAGAAAAGGAGGTGGAGGAGCAGTTGGTAACGGCCGAATATGAGATAAACGAAATATGGAACAAGCCCGAGCTTATCTTGCCCGAACTTGTTCACATGGCCGCGTTCAAGAATAACACGCTGGGCAACCCTCTATTATGCCCGGAGGAGCGACTTTCGGAAATCAACAAGGCGGTCGTGGAAAAATACCGGGCTGCGTTTTTTAATCCGGAGCGCATGGTGATCGCATTCGCTGGTGTTCCGCATGAGAATGCCGTCAAGTTGACCGAGCAGTACTTTGGCGATATGCAATCACAACACAAGGGACCGAGCCTCAACGGAAAAGGCATCGAGACTACGCTTTCAAGCGATCCGGCCGCCCAAAAGGAGGGCGAATTTCCCACCATTCCTATATCCACCCCAACAGCTAATGTGTCCAGCAACGTGCACACGGAAAAGACCCAGTCGTCCATTCTAACAAAACTTCCATTCCTGAAAAATCTATCCTCGTCCGAACCCCGCAAAGAAACAGCAAAGGTTCTTGATCCCTCCGCTCTCGAACTGTCCACACTCGACTTTCGTCGTCCGGCTCACTACACCGGCGGATTCTTGTCGCTACCCCCAATTCCACCTCCCGCGAACCCCAACCACCCTCGTTTAAGCCATATCCACCTTGCGTTCGAGGCTCTCCCAATCTCATCGCCGGATATCTATGCTCTCGCAACACTGCAAACATTACTCGGCGGAGGCGGCTCGTTCTCGGCCGGAGGTCCCGGAAAGGGCATGTACTCTCGCCTGTACACTAATGTGCTGAACCAGCACGGCTGGGTAGAAAGTTGCATTGCGTTCAATCACAGCTATACGGACAGCGGTATCTTTGGCATCTCGGCTTCGTGCAGCCCTACTCGCACCCCGCAAATGCTCGAAGTGATGTGCCGGGAGCTTCAGGCTTTGACGTTGGAAAACGGGTTTTCTGCGCTTCAAATGCAGGAAGTCAACCGCGCCAAGAACCAACTGCGATCCTCGCTGCTGATGAACTTGGAATCGCGCATGGTTGAGCTAGAGGACCTCGGCCGCCAGGTTCAGGTCCACGGTCGCAAGGTTGGGGTGAAGGAGATGTGTGAGCGCATTGAAGCTTTGACAGTGAAGGATCTGCGCCGTGTCGCCAGCCAGGTGTTTGGCGGTCTTGTGCGCAACGCAGGCGAGGGCACTGGGAAGCCGACAGTGGTGATTCAAGAAGGCGAGCTCGAGGGATACAAGCTGCGGCCGTTCCCCTGGGAGGATATCCAGGAGCGCATCTCGCGATGGAAGCTAGGCCGGCTGTAAGATGACAGTCTTGCTGCTACGATTCTCTCTTCTCTAATTGTTTGTTTCTGTCATGGACGTGACTTTACCCGGAAAAGTCCTCAAAAGGGCATTTAGAGCACATGTACTATATACTAATGCGTTGATCCGGGATAGCCTGGAATTGTAAAGATAGACTGTCTATTATCTTATCCTTGTGCCAGATATTCTAAACACAGTTTCGCAATCCATATAATATTATTAATGATGGTATGTAGTTTATCGTATACTGAACAAGTGTGTCTCGTGCGCGGCGAACACGCCAAGCCCGACGTCCAAGCTCCAACCAACGGGCGCGGACGGGGAAAAAGTTGGTTCGGCTTCTCTTCCATCATCATCGTTTTGTCCTCTCGACAACCCAGTTCCACCTGTCACCAATCTCTGTATTATAAATCCCGTATCTTCTTCGACCAATCTCTCTTTCACCTTTTTCTTTTATTTCCTTTTTTCCCATCAATAACCCGACAGGGTAAAAAAAAAGCCTTTCACAATGGTCAAGCTCACCGAGGTCGAAGACGAACATTTCACATCCGAGAAGCCTACTCCTACCCACAAGGATGCGCTTCTTACATCGGATAACGAAGAGGACGATGATTTCACTGACACTGGTATGTCTTTTTTCCTGTCTATTGTCAGTTGAGTTGCAGGCAATGGACTCGCCATTCTACCGGAAATCACTACACCTGTTCTCAGTCAAATCAATCATCTCTGGCAACCCTGACTAATCTCTTTCTTTTTTGTCTCGTACAGAATCCGAAATCTCGACAGAATCTGCCGAGGAACTCGAAACCGAAACCCTATACGAGCGTGTCGTTGCCCTGAAGGACATCATCCCACCGCAATCTCGCCGCCGCATCGCCGGCACCGTCTCCGGCATCACAGACTTCACAAAGTCGACTTTCTCATTCAGCGGCAAGGCCCTGTGGGTTATCAGCACAAGCGCCTTTTTGCTCGGTGTGCCTTGGGCTCTTGCGTTTGCCGAGGAGGAACAGTATGCGCAGATGGAGAAGGAGCAGGGAATGATGAAGGGTGCCAACGAGGTACGAACTTTTTTTTCGTCACTACAAATGATAAGAGTTGAAACTGACGAGTTTTTTTTTGTTTATAGATGCTCACCCCCGGTGCTGACGCTGCTGCTGCTCTTGGTGGTGCCCAAGATAAGCAGTCGCAACCTGCTCTGTGAGCAGCGATTACACGCATCACACCATCTCGTCGAGAAACTCCATGATGGTTTCTTTCAAGAAAGGCTACTATGGAATCATAGGATACACCAACAACGACAGATAATAACAACAAGAAACAACAAGAACAACAAGAAAGAAAAAAAAAAGTTATCAGGTCACTAGTTGATCAATTGTCGGGTCTGCTAGGGAAAGCGGCACTTTTGCTTCACGGTGCGCATTCCGAAATGGCGTCTTTACATAATTTATCATGAATTGGGCGTAACAAACGAAAGGCTAGAAGAGGGCATGGCATTGGTTGGTTTGGTTTTCCTTGTATCCTATCAGATTCTCCTCTCTTCGAAATGTATTTATATGATTATTACTATTATTACTTTATTTTTATTTATTTCTCTTGGTTTTAGGGTTTTTCTCTTTTTGTATGAAATTAGATTTTTCGAATGTGATATCTACTGGAAAAGTGAAACTTGTAATTGCCTGGATGGTGAATCCATTCAAAAAGACCAGCAAGTTGAGAAACCGAGTATCGTCTTTCCAAAACGCATCAATAAACGATTGAAGAAGAAGCGCAAAGAAGTTCCAAAATTCCGACCCTTGGGTATCAGTGATCTCAATCCATCTTACCTTATCCTAAACCAGTAAAATCAGCAACCAGGAACGAGAAAAGCCGTCAGTTGAAAAGGAAAGAAATAAATACCGGTTTTCTCTCGTGCTGCCTTCAGCGTATGATGGAAATCCCTCCACAGACGCTGAATCTCGCCATTCTCGTCCATCATATCCACGACGTTGTTGGCATTTTTGGCCCTTTTCTTTCGTGATAGATTCTCACGCTCAACAGATCGCTGGGGGTCTGAAAGTCCCTCTTTGGCATCGAGGTAGTCGACGACCCATTCGTAGAGATTGAAGCGCCAGTGCAGGAGTGTGTGGGTTAGAACGGCGTTGGCTTTGCAGTGTCTGTCATCTAATTGTCAAAAAAGCCTGTCTGTGTTTGAAGTATTAGGTTTCTGGTTTCAACTTACTTGCCAAGGTAGAAATGTTTATCTTCTGGAGGGAGAAGATTTCCGTCTCGGTCACGATCACGCTTTTTTCCTTTGCTGTGCTCATCCGCCTCTTCATCTTCCTCCTCCTCGTCGTCGTCGTCATCGTCTTCGTCGTCACTTTCGTAAAGTGGCTCCAAAGTTTCTTCTGAATACGGCTCTCCAAACAATCTGATATCAGAAGATGCCGGATGGTTAGTCCGATTGCACGCAGCACAGTTATAAAAATCAGAAGTCGGGAAGCTGGTAACATCGATATAAGGTCTCGCACGCAGCGCTTTACAAAAATCGGTATTCCACACTGAGGAAATCAGCTGTGAGCCAGCGCGACCAACCACCTCGTCATCGAGTTTCCGGAACGCAAACTGGTAGATATCGTCGCGGCGCTCAAAGGCTGGGTTGAGCTTGTTGTGCACCATCCACTCAACCACGTCGCGGAAACACTGGCGCGGTTGTTTGGTACGATGGCGACTAAATTCAAAGGGTATTCTGGCGGCTGGAACACCCAGTTTGTCGTCGTCGGCGTCGACGAATGAGGCGTCATCTTGGTCTAGATCCTCATCGGCATCTACCTCGGATTCGACATCGCTGTCATCGTCGCCGTCCTTGTGGTAATCGTATATGTTTATCCTTGGGAAGGATGTCGCATCGTCCGAGCTATCGCCCGAATCGCGCTCCTCGTCATCGGAATCCTCTTCCTCTTCCTCTTTTACATCTGCAGAATCTGCTATGTCTGTAGATTCCTTCTCACCAGCTCGGCGGCGGCGTAGGAGGTCCAGGTGTCTCTGGCGCTTGCTTCTCTCCGAGTTGACCGGTGCGCCACGAGTGCGGCTTTGCTTCACAGCTGGGGGATATTAGTTAAGTCAAAGTAAAATAGATGCTGAAGAAAGCCTTACCAGTATCCATGAGATCTTTTAGATCCTCCTGGATGTCGAGCTCATCCTGTCGTGAGAGCGGAGTTCTCTGAGAGCCCCTAGGGGGTCCCCTAGGAGTGTGTGGGGACTTCTCCAGCAATCGACGTGCTGGAGTCGAAATGACCACGTCGTCCGACGAGTCATCGTCGTCGTCTTCTATTGTGACTGCCTGTTTTGACTTGGGCGTATTGCGTTTGCGATTAACAGGAACTATGTCAGATTCGCTATCGTCTTCGACAACAAACGTATCTTGGGCCTTTTTAGGCGTCGCTGTTTTGCGTTTACGACTAGACGGAGGGGCAGTGGCGAGAGCTTCTGCATCACTTGTCTCCGACTCTGCCAGCCCTGTCAGATCGACCAGTAATGACTTCTTGCGCGGCGGAGAACTACCGCTGCTGGATAGTTGCCGCTTGGTTCCTAAGACAGATCGAGTCTTGGGAGCAGAGTATTCACTCTGGTCAGTATCATCAGCCTTTTTGCTGCTGCCTCTCAGCCGGCTGGATCTCGTCATTTTGGATTTGGCGTCTTTTTCTTGCTTTTTCTGTTTGCGAGGTGTCGAAGGTTGAGTCTTGTGATCACTCTCGCTGTCATCAGATACTGCAAGGGTGAACGGGCGTCTTCTCTTGGACGGCTGGATGGCTTCTCCCTCTGAAGATGATTCAGCGTGATCTTCCTTTACGGAGTGAGAAGATGGGGATGAAGAGTGCTTCTTCTTTAATTTCGTCGGTGTGTCTTTATGAGAAAAGTCAGTAAACTCTCACAATGTGATCATCTTTTGATACGTACTCGAGGTCATAGCTTGCCCCTCGTCACTGCTACTACTAGCAGGAGGTGCATTTCTGCGAGACTTGGATGCGGCGCTATAATCCTCTAATTGCAGCTGCCCCTTGATGGTCATATGTCTTTTCGAGGAGGAAGAAGAGGGATGAGAATATCTCAGTCTTGCCGGGCGGAGAGGACTGGAGTGAGCAGTGTCGGTCTCACCCGTCGGAGAGGGGACCTCCTCCACAACCGGAGCAAATGTGAGGTGCGTTTGCTGTTTTCTCTTGCCGTATGTGCGGGGCATGGTGATGAATTTTGTGCTTGTAAAAGCAGTCTTTATAATACATGGTTTTTATTTGTTGCAGACATTGGTTTGCTGTCAACTAGTGTCCTCGACAGAAATAAATGCGAAGCAATTACTGTTTATCGCGATAACTGCTTATCGTAGTACGGCAGACTGCAGCGAGCATTGAAGCATTATACATTTTGCATACAATATTTACAACCGTTTACAACCATTTTTTCTTAGATAATGAACAGAAATACAGTGTCTATAAGCTGAATAGAGATCCATATAAGCAAGTTCAATGATCTCTTCAATTGAATCACCCCTTGTCAACAACCGGCATCTAGAACAGACTATAGTGATGTTCAGGTGCGTCCCGCTAAGACCTAAGTTACTGCAGCCTGTACAATTTTCGCTGCTCTCCTCCTTTCGCCACGCACCCGCTGCTTCCCCCCACGGGTTTCCATATGTCAACACCGCGTGTCTTCCCAGAGAAAGTTCTCCTAGATTCTTTTCTCTCGATAACTCCAAGATACAGCCATGGCGACCCCGTGGAATATTCGTGGGTCAGCCTCCCAGCTTTTCTTTCAAGACAAGCAGTCGTCTCAGTACAAGGCCTTTCTCGCCATCTCACATGTGCCTCATCCAGATCGGTCTATTCTTGGAGACTTCATCAACGAAGCCGTTGACCCCGAAGAAGCAGCTCGGTATCTTCTTCGAATGACATGTGCTTATGAACACTCCCCGCCAAATAAGACGATGTCACAGTTTCTATCAGAATGGAAAGCGGTCATTGACAAGCGTAAGTGGGCAATATTGTCCCCAACTGGCTGCCATTGACTTTCTAATCCGGGCACTGGTTCGGCTGACACGGGCAACTTCACTGTCTGACGAGACCCGAATGCTCATCTTCAAAAGGGATGGAGGATGCTGTTGCCTTACACGCACACCCTTCGAGTCGTACTCTGATCGGGACTTAGAATACGTTCAACTGATTTCGCCCCTGGCGTTTTCAGGTTCAGATCTTTCTGGGTGTCATTCTGAACTATAAATACTTGTAACGTAAACTAGAATTAATATCTTAAAACAATCAATTGACCTTCAATGTAGTTTGGTTACTACACGTGGTCCCCAGCTCAAGGTATCAAAAAACACCTAATACTGATATAATTTTTTTTCTTTCACATGTAAGATTTCCCGGTATTTTGAATATTTTATTTGCTATCGATTAGTCTCTCTCGACAGAATCGATTCCCAGGAGTCGTCAGCATTTAAAGAAGTATCTTCTCTGTGAATTTCACATGGTATCTATTTGACCTTAAATTTATATGTCTTGCGTCAATCCCACATGTGCAGTTGATATCTGTATTGGTGTGGACGATTTACCAGTTAACTAAATTGGACATGCATAACATTGAATGTGTTGACTACACATCCGCTGTTATATTACATATTCCATCTCTATAATTTCGATGCTCTCTGGGATTCAATATCCGGTAAATCTCGCTTTTTCACCTTTCCACTCGGTGTCCGTGGGATTGAGTCGATGAAATACACACCTCCAGTGAGCCATTTGTGGGGAGATAGCTGCTGCTTGATCCAATCCGCAATTTCTTCTGCTTTTATATCTTCATTCTTGCGGACTACAAACGCCCGGGGATGTTCCTGTCCATTTCTGTAGTATAGTTAGCAGGCTACCCACTCATGTGTATCGACTTTTCTAGAGACTTACATTTTGGCCCCTACAACAGCAGCATCGAGAACGCCAGGATGAGTTACCAGAATGAGCTGCAGCTCTGCGGGTGCCACTTGAAGGCCTTTGACTTTGATAAGTTCCTATGGATGAGAAATAAACAGTCAGCTGTGGTACTATCACAGTTTAATGTTCATATTGCTCACCTTCAGCCGATCAACGATGTAGATGCACCCTCGGCCATCAACATATCCAATATCTCCTGTCCGAACCCACCGGTATCCATCGCTCTCAACTATCGTCTCGCGTGTCGCCTTTTCGTTTTTCCAGTACCCTTTCATCATGTTTGGCCCAGCAACCCAGATCTCTCCCACGGTTTCTACTGTCTTATTCGATGCCTGGCCCTCGTCGTCGATAGGAACGATTTTGACGGCGCAGTTCGGATTAAGCCAGCCAATACTTCGACCGTCGTCGTCCTCGTCAGGAGGGAACCCAGTCACTGAGCACGTGGTCTCGGTCAATCCCCAGCCTTGTTTCACTTTTACTCCGGCTCTCATGTACTTTTCCGTGATGTGAGCGGCAATCTCTCCGTTTAAGGGGGCTGACCCGCTCGTCACAACTTCGATCGCTTTCAGGTTGAAGTGGTGTGGATGCTCATATTTGTCTAGCATAGTCAGGATGGTGGGAACTGTGGTCATGAATGTGATTCGGTAGATATCGAGAAACTGTAGGTATTTTTGCAGAGTGAAGTTTGGAAGGATAAAGACCTTGGCACCAATCCGCGCAGCACTCATGCACGAATATGTCTGTCCATATGCATGGTACATGGGCAAAGGAGCAAGCCACCGCTCGCCAGAACCATCAATATTGGCCTTGCGTTGGCGCCCAAGCGGTGTATCTGCAACGCGGTTTCGCTTGAAAATAACCTGTTCAGAGTTGGCTACGAGATTGTAGTGGGTGATTTCGACTCCTTTGGGCAGACCAGTGGTACCGCTAGAGTAGTTAATGACTGCTGTTGTGTTTGCTGCTTCTTCTATCGTGGTGATGCGCCTCCATGACCAGGTCCTGACCTCCTCTGGCGAACAAAAGATATCGGTCCATGGCCGGAGTTGTGGGTGAGTTGGGTTCTCGTCTGGATCTCCGAAGAGGAACACTCGGTCGACCGATATCGATGCTGCCTTGGCTGCTTTCAATGCGGTCTCAGCTCCCTCGGGGCTCGTCAGCAGCACACGCGCTCCACTGTCACGTAGCTGATACTCCAGTTCTAATTCCCTTGTCAGAAATATATAATAAAAGGAAAGGAAAGGAAATTCAAACCTAAAGCAGAGGCAGACGGAGCTATGGCAGTGAAAACGCAGCCTGCTGCCATAATCGCCCAGAAAGCAATTGGAAAGTACAGCCGATTTCCAGAGAACAAAAGCACCCGGTCACCGGGCTGGAGGTTTAGTTTCTGTAGCCCTCTAGCAAAGCGCTTTACCTCGATTTTGGCTTCATCGAGGCTGAAGTTCTGGGATGGCTTCTCGGCATTGAAGTATAGAGGTGTGCCTCGAGATGCCTCCGTGCCAGACAAGAATACGTACGAAGCCACATCGATAGCAGGAATGTCGACGTTGAGCGGCGACGTTATGATTCTATTTGCCGGCTGCCTTTCTGTGACAGGGTTCGCCATTCTCTGCTTGTAGAAATAATGATCGATCAATCTATCTCAGTCTATGTACTACACTCCACTTCTCTGGGTAAATACTTATTTTCGAGGAATTCACAAACGCACTCAAGCTTGAAGCGATATTCGGTCAAACTTTCTTCTTCTACTCACATGCATCAAAAAAGACCAAGCAAAAAGAAAGAAGTTCGGCGCCGAGGTGTAACTAATTAGCGATCACCACAGCATGACTCGTGCTGCTCGAAACCCGGGGATAACTCCGAAACCCCAGTTTTTGCTTCCCCGCAAATCTCCTCTCTGGAAGCCCAGCTCTATTCGATTGGCTAATGGGCACCATGGATTCGAAACCATGAAGAAAAGAATACCTTTCCCGAGTTCATTTGAATTAAGTGGTTAATTAGAGGTTAATTCCGGAGAGAGGTGACAGGAATTCAGGATAACCGCCGAGTAGAGAAGATTGCCACGCAGTCTCTTGTTTCTCTACGATAGCATGGTCAATCAACCATCAACATCGGCCACTCTACCGGTCAAAAGAGTAGCTGCATGCGTGCCGTGCCACCAGCGCAAGGTCCGGTGTAATGCGGCCGAAGTAGGAGTCCCATGTTCTCGATGCGTGTCCAAAGACCGAGCCCAGCACTGCATTCTGGTCCCGCCGCGACCAACTCGGAGCTCAAAGAAGTTGTCGCAAGGCCGAGTAGGCAGAAGTAATGGCCGAGGATCCTTACGTGGGATCAATCGGGATAGCAACCGCGAAGAGCACTCGGTAGGTCGTCTGGCTTTGTTTCGTTGTTGACGGGCTGGACTGATTGTTGTTCCAATCAAGGCTTCACGCCATGGAACTTATGCCTCTCCTTCAGTCAATACTTGCAATCTCAATCCAGCGAATGAGTACCATCATGAAAGTAGTGGAGAATCTCTTCGCCATGCAAATCAAGACATTTCAGCTGCTTCAACTGGCGCCTCTCATGTCTCCCCCGCAACTTCGATGAGAACAGGGGCGGAGCATCCTGAGAGATCAACAGACCCACTGGTTGAAATCTCCTATCAATGCTCAGAAGAAGATGCCCAGGTCCAGACTCTGCATCGGATGGCCGACGAAAATAGCCAGGCGCACTTGTCCGTTTCAACAACAGGCGACTCCAACTCGCCGCATAACAAGCAGGTAGTGGAGTATTTTGATCGGCTGAATACAGTAGCCATTCTTAACGACGCACTGGGCCACCGCCAGCGAAAACGATTAGTCCATGTAGACTTGTCCGGCCCTGAGTATACAACAGCGAAGAAACGTGAGTTGGCCGGTCTTGATTTGTCCGAGGTTGCGTACTTGGATACAAAAAAAGTATTTGAAAAGCCGCCAAGATATGCATGGTAATTTCTATTTCATGAATTTACTATCAGCATAAAACTAACTCTGACTTAGTGTGGCTCTCTTGCGTCTCTGGTTCGAGCACGTCTATCCTTATACCCCTGTTGTAGATCGAGTCCGATTCTGCAGCGAATTCATCGACGACAGCTGCTCCCATTTCCTGCTCTACGCTCTGCTCGCCAATGTGGTCCCATATGCCTCGGACGATCTCATCCAGGCCGCAGGGTACTCAGATAGATTTGCTGCACAGCGAAGCTTTGTGCAAAAAGCTGGCTTGCTCCACGACTTTGGCTGTGAGCGACGACAGCTAACCCTCCTGCAAGGGTCTATCGTCTTGAGCTCCTTTCAGTTTGGATTTGCACCGAGCAAGGATTTTAGATTCTGGCTTCACAATGCCATTCGCATTGCCACTCAGATGGGACTTCACCGAGACAACCTGGGTGAAGATCTGGACCCGGCTACCTATCAGCTGTGCCGACGGATATGGTGGCTTCTATATGTATGTTAATGTGTATCAGGAGTCATATCTGAATTTGCCAAGCTAATTCCTCTAGACAAGGGACGTGCTGTTTAATGTGTCCGGGTATCTGAATGCTCGGTGTATCAATGATTCGGAAACGGATACTAGCATAATAACAGACAACGACTGGGACGAAGATCCGATTACTGATGGAATCCAGGATATCTTACAACCAATTAATGTAGTCAAAAAACAATTCTTCATCCAACATTGTCACCTTTCTATTCTTAGTGAGCCAGTCCTTCTCATCTCTCCAGCGACTTGACTAACCCAGATATCAGCCGCCAATTTTCTACGATTATCACGAAACAGCAACTTTTTATTTTCTCGCAATACTGCCCATGAGTTCGTAGAAGAAGTCTCGACATGGCGCCGCCTTCTTCCAGACGACCTTTTACCGAACCGGGTCGGGTCGTGGGACAGCACAAACATGTGGATTCTTATTCTGTTGGCATTTAGTTATAGACTCGAGTGCATCTTTTATCGAACCGCGAGAGAACACTTTCGCCAGAGCAGCGACACGGAGTATCTGTCTTGGTGCAAACAGCAGCTAGTAAGCTGTGTGTTTGAGTTGGACACGGCGATGAACAGACTCATCGTCCATGACCTAGTTCATTACGCGCCGTCATCTTTGTAAGTTACTGTAGTTTCCTTTTTTCAAAGATAAATTTTAATGTTTATTGGCTTCAGAATCGTTTGTGCCTGCAATCTACTCGCCTTCCAGATCGAAATCGCCCTCGATGCTTCGTCTGCAAAGTCTCAAAAGGTCAACGCGAGAGCTCGCATCCACGCTATACTGGTCTACCTCCGCAATGTTGGCCAAACTTGGCTAATAGCTCGCTGGACTTTTAGGGTCTCCGAATGGGTGGTGCGACGCGCTGGGCTCATGATAGAATCCGACTGGAATAGTGGTGTTGGTGAAAAGGACGACCATACTGCTACATTCGCGGATCAGTCTAACCATTCGATAGATCATAATGGTAATAATAATAGCCACAACGCAGCCTACCACCAGGCTCGCGAAGTTGATATGGATTACTTGGATGGTCTGAACTCGGCACTCTTGGGAAATGCGTTCAGCGTGAATGATGGGAGTCCGCCTGGACCCTGGATACACAATTTCTTGGGAGAGAGTTTTTTCAGTCAGCTTGACGATGAGTTATTTCAATTTGTATGAGTGGTCTACTGCATGTAGTTGATATTATTGTCAATGTTGTGTTGGTCAGGGGATTGTTAGCAACATCAATTATCCGGCTGCTGTATGTCATTATATCTATTAGCCCTAAGCGGTTTGGGAATATCTATCAATTGATGTGTTAAGCTATCTCACCATTTTGACAGTGTATATAATTTTCTGTATTTATCACTTTAAACTACCATCAAAACCATCAATAACATTTGAAAACTCGGCGAACTCAACTCATCCATGTCGCCGGAGATGGTCCGATACACTCGGCGCCGACGGTATCAACCACGAGTCACAACACATGAAGCTGATTTACCCCGCAGGTGGCGGGGATAGCTCGAAGCAGCTGGAGAAGTTCAGAATGGAGCTGCTTTCTAGCCTTGGAAGGCTCGGCCAAGTTTCCGGTTGAGCACGGCTATCGACTGATGCCGTGTCCGCGGGGAATGGTAAAAGATATATCAATTAGTTCATTTACAACTTTCCAATACTTCTACTCTAGCTTTATTGAATAAATTACTTATTCAGAAGAAATACACATACATCTGAAATAACTATCCACAATGCCTGGCCGTTTTGAGGAGAAAGTTGCCATAGTCACCGGCGCTGGCTCCGGCTATGGACAAGGCATTGCTACCAAGCTCAGTCAAGAAGGAGCAGCAGTAGTCATTGTCGACCTATCGCAAGAAAACGGCACCAAAGCAGCTTCCGAGCTGACCAACGCCATATTCATTCACGCCGACATCACGAAACGGGCTTCATGGGAGTCAGTGCGCGACACCACAGTTGCAAAATTCGGGCACATCGATATCGTCGTCAACAATGCGGGCGTGTGCTACGACAAGCAAGACACAGAAACTGTGCCGGAGAGTACATATGACTTAATGATGGCCGTCAACGTGAAGCCGATTTACCACTCGGCGACGGTTATTGTCCCCTTCTTGCTCAAGCAGGACACGCCCGCGGTCTTTGTCAATGTTGCATCGACCAGCGCGTCAAGACCAAGGCCAGGGACAACATGGTATAATGCGTCCAAGGCAGCAGTTGTGGCGGCGACGAGCACAATGGCAATTGAGTATGCGTCGAGGAAGATCCGGTTTAATACCGTCTGTCCTGTGGTTGGACGGACGTCAATGTCAGTATTTCAGCTCATAATTACCCTTTCAACTACAAATATTAACATTGAATGTGCACAGGACCGACTCACTCCTGGCAGACGAAGAGATGTATAACACGTACGCAGCGAGTATCCCCATGGGACGAATGTGTACTCCGAGAGATGTTGCCAACGCAGTAGCATACCTGGCCAGTGATGATGCCGATTTCATCACGGGAGTTCATCTATCGGTGAGTGAAAATATAGTTGAAGTTGATATACTTGAAGCTGACACGTTCTCAATACTAGGTGGATGGTGGAAGATGCGTGTAACTGGACATTCAATAAGCCATATGTTGACTTTGAATGTTGAGGTACATAGTTGTATATATTTTGTAGTCAAATTCAACTAGTCTGATTGATTTTTCTTTCTAATAAAGCATCGGTAATTCATTAAATCAATTGACAATGTTATTAATTGATGTAAGACCATCAATTGATTCATGATGTTGATGTAAAGGTACTCAGAATTATCAACATATTACTTGCCCCATCGAATATATCAAAAGAATACAATTCTACTACACTATGGTACTAGTGACACATGTATAACAAAAGCATCAGTACAAAGCGGACGGAAACTCGGACGGATCAGGCTGCTTGTCCTCCCCATGCATGAATCCATAATACCAGGTCAAATCCGAACCGTCATACTCGCGGACATGGAAGCCGTCGCCAAGATAATTAAAGGCATTGCCACTTAGATACTCAATCTCAAAATCCTCAAAGCGTGGTTTGTTCAGCATACGCAGATAGTGGATTCTCGAGCCTGGCCAGATGGTGGGTTTCCTGTTTTTGTCGCCGGCCTTGAACCAGGATGAACAGGGACCGGACCAGGCAGTCCTGTTGACGTACAGGTCGGCATGTGCGGAAAACTGCTGGGCTGCAGACCGTTTTACTTGGATCTTCTTGATGTCTTCGACTTGGGCTTTTTCCAGAACCTGGAAGACGTAGTTTGTGTATGCCTCGACCATCGGACACACGGAGCCGTGGCCAATTGGACCGTACACTCCACAGAATACAAAGTAATTGGGGACCTCAGATGCCCCAATGCCGAGATATCCCAGGTTATCTGGGTTGTTGTAGTCGTCCTGAACGTTACGACCATTGCAAATGATAGGAAACTGCGGGCGAAACGAAGTGTCGAAGCCAGTGGCACAAACAATAATATCGCACTCATGGTGAGTTCCATCTCCAGCAATAAAGCCAGTGGGTGTAATGGAGTCTAGTTCCTGCGTTAACGTCGTCGTTTTTGGATCTGCCAGCGCCTCGAGGAAGCCATTTCCAGGCGTCGGGCGACGACATCCAATGCCGAAATCTTTGGGCATCAGATGGTCGAGAAGGTCCGGACGACTGGCGAGTTTGCGCTGCATCTCCTTCTCAGAGTACGACCGAGCGTTTATAGCGTCCGTAGAGTCGTTGACAACGATCTTGAATCTTTGGTTGAGTTCCGACTCGACACCTTTGCAATACGATAGGTAAAACTGGGGGTCTTCTCGAAATCGCTGCTTGGTCTCTTCAGAATAAGCAAAATTCTCACCGTTTTTGCCAGCATACTTGGGAGCAAAGCCAGCCGTAATCCAGGTGGCAGAGCGAGCTACTACGTATAGCTGGCTTACAGTGTCGAGAATAGCTGGTACCACCTGAACACCAGAACTGCCAATACCCAGAACAAGAACCTTTTTATCTTTGAGGTCGACTGTATTGTCCCAGGCAGCTGTGTGCATCCTTGGACCTTGAAAGGACTCCAAGTTCTTGACCTGCGGCCATTTCCACGTATTCAAGAAGCCGCCGCCATTGATGAAAAAGTCGGCATAGTCGACAACAGTGTCCGCCAGATTATCGTTCCTCATAACTGTGATTTTCCATTTGCCTTGCTGGTCGAGCCATTCAGCGCTGCTAATGCGATGTTTGAACTTGACGTACTTCAAAACATCATTCTCAACCGCAACAGACTTGAAGTACTCAAAAATCTCCTTTGCGCCAGAGTAGTAATGCGACCAGTCAGGTTTCCGCGCCCAGGTATACTGGTAAGAAACGCTAGGGATGTCACAGGCGCAACCGGGGTATTTGTTCTCCAGCCAGGTACCGCCGACATCGTCGTTCTTTTCGTAGATGGTGAGGTCAATGTTTTCCATGCGTTTTTGGAGCTGGGATGCAAAGTTGATTCCACTGCATCCCATCCCCATAAACACGACCTTGAGTTTCCGTTTGGTGCCCATGGGGCTCTCGCGGATCTTGTATTCTGGGATTGGGTCCACGCTGGCTAGTTGGCTAGTAATGCCATCTTTGAGCTGTTCGGTATGAAGAATATTTTTTGTTGCGTCTTCTGCGCCGGCACTGTGTACTTGTGCCATCATTGTGGATTTGTTTAATAAATCTCGAGAAACACAAGTCTGAGTCGCCATATTGAAAAGAAAAAAAGTATGATCTGTTCAAACCAGACAGTGCGGATTTGTATGTAGATGACACGAGTCTGCGAGAGGCATATTTATCACCTCCTGTTGACGGACTGTCGCAAACTTGCTAAATGATCCCTGTCTCGTTCCGCGGCACATGATAATCCAACCATTGCTGCAAGAGGGGTACCGGCGATGAAACTGCTCCAATTATCACGCTCGGCGCTCGGGGATGCATCCGGAGAGAGCAACGACCGAATATCTCGACCGAGCATCAATGTTTACGCCGAGCGGGGTAGACAGAATATTGAAGTGAAGTGCAGTTCATCTATCCAAGGCATTAAACAAAAAGAGAAGAAGAAAAATTGTCAACATCATGCACGTTCTACTTCTTCTTCTCCGAAATCCCATCAGTACTTTTCGCTTTCTTTATACATGGATCACCCTCTCGTCCATTGTGATCCTAAAACGGATTCTGCTACCTCATATATCACAATATCAATCCACTAGAGTGCAGCTGCAACGAGCATACCTACTATCGTGCTCATCAACTTTTCCAGACCTTACGCACCGCCTCCCTGTTGGCCAAGTACGGCCGGCCAGGGCTACGCGGATTGGCACCGACTTTGTTGGATATGTAATTCCAGGAACTCAAAGCCCTATCCTAGACAGTCTCACCAAGTCGTCCCAGCACACACAATGTGTCGCTCTTTATGCCCATGGAGGAGGGTATGCAAGAGGGGAAGCGAAGATGTATATGAATTATATGGAACGATGGGTGCAGAAAGCAAGGGAGTCGGGATTAGACTTGGTGTTTTTGAGTGTTGAATACCGTAGGTCAATTTTCCTTTTTTTTACTGGAAGGTTGTGTTGAATTTTTCTAGCTTTAACCGACAAGGCATCTCATCCAGCTCAGAGGGATGCCTTTTTGAAGGCGTATCAGTATCTCCTCGACCGAGGAATATCGTCGGGTAATATCATCTTTATGGGTGACTCTGCCGGCGGCGGAAGTTGTATCCTGAGCAGCATTGAATGTCTCTCAGCAGAATCCAAAATCCGACAGCTGCCTCAACCAGCCGGCAGCATTCTCCTTTCGCCCTGGATTGACATGTCCATGCGCGCCTTCAATGGCGGCAACGCGCTGGCCGAAACCGACTACGTGAATGCCAACCGCGACATACCTGTTCTCGTTAAGAAATGGTTGCAAGACAGGATCGCACCGACTTCGCCGGAGGTCAATCCGCTATATAGACAGCCGAAGGAGATTCAAGGGTTGAATCCTCAATTGATCCTGGTGGGTGCCGCCGAGTTCACCATGCCCGAGGCCAAGGACTGGGCGGCGCTCTGCGAAAAGGCTGGTGTAAAGCATCGATTGGTGTGCGAATGGGGTCAGCTGCATAATTATGCCCTGGGGTCGGCGTGGGTTGAGCCAGCGATCAGGTATAGGACAGATGCTAGCATTGTGAGCTGGATGCAAATGTGTTTGGGGAATTAGACGCGCTTGTAGTGGTATATAGAACCGCTATATTCCGGGCAATAAACGATTTTTCCAGTCTTCTTCTTGATCGAATAAAGCCTTAAAAAAAGAGTCAGTGCATCTCGGCGCGGAGGTCAATTTCAACTCGGAACAATCGCCGACGTCAGGAATGTATTACTTGATAGCTTCACCCGCCGAACGCCGAATCTAATTCCAGTAGCCTCGTTTTTTCCCAGAATAATCTCGTGTGTTTTGAACCCCATGGGGTATCAGCTCCCCCCGCAAAGATATATAACCTGCAGCTGAGATCTTGGTCTGGGTATTGATTTTGGTTGTGATCCTCGAAACAAATACCTGCTGCTTGGCAATAAATGCATGTGTCACAGTATATGTAATATTCTTTTCTGTTCATCTCCCATCAGAACCAATCAATTGATTGATTGATTCGACGTATTTCACAATGGCCGCGTCGCCAGAAAAGACTGCGGCAGAGCATGTCGACTACAGTGATGGTGACAAGGACGCCAAGTCTGGCGAGACGGACCTGGAAAAGAAAACCATGGCTGCTACAGAGGAAGAAGGCATTGTTGAGTACGATGTGCATGAAACAAGAAAAATCCTGCGGAAAATCGACTACAGACTGGTACCGTTTCTATCGATTCTCTATCTGTAAGTGCGCTCTCTCATCCGGAAACGATGTGTTGAGTTGGATGGTGAATAAGTAGCTAATGAGTTGGAATAATAGAGCATCGTTCCTAGACCGATCCAATCTCGCCAATGCAGAGATCGCCGGGATGGAGGAGGACCTTAATCTCCAGGGTCAGGACTACAACGTTGCCTTGACGGTATTCTTCGTTTCGTACGCGCTTTTGGAAGTGCCGAGCAATATTATTCTGAAGATGATGCGGCCTTCGCATTGGGTTGCTATCATGATGTTTGGGGTATGTCCTTTGAAACAAATTTCCTCTTAAATCTGTTAACCGTTATGTTTCATGATAGTGGGGGCTTGTGATGACTCTGATGGGTATCGTCAAGTCATATAGAGGCCTTGTAGTTGCTCGATTCTTCCTAGGTGTTGCTGAAGCCGGCTTTTTCCCGGCTGCGTCGTATCTGCTAACTTTATGGTAAGTCCAACTTGTCGGCTGCTATCCTGAATCCTATCGCTGAGGAATATTTATCAGGTATAAACGATATGAAATCCAAAAAAGAATGGCCGTTTTCTACACATCCGTGTCCTTGGCAGGCGCCTTTAGCGGTCTTCTCGCATACGCAATTGAGAAGATGCAAGGAATTGCCGGGCTCAACGGATGGCAATGGATATTTATCATCGAGGGGCTGTACCCAGTCGTTTGTGCTGTGTTTGTCTGGTTCCTACTGCCCGACCAGCCCGAAACCGCGAGCTTCTTGACGCAGCCGGAACGGGATTTTGTAATCCATCGGCTTTCTACTGAGACTGGCTCAGGCGCAGGCAAGGTGACCAATTCTGATCGCATCCAATGGCGGCATATCAAGGACGCGTTTCTCGAATGGAAGGTTTGGCTGGCCATGATTATCTACTCAGCGGTCAGCATCGGTATCTACGGTTTCACTTCGACGGTGCCCATTGTTGTGACGCAACTGGGGTATTCTTCTGCTAATGCACAGCTGATGACCATCCCAGTAAGACCATCTTCCATACTTCGAATGAGCAGAAAAATCTGACATGAGCAGGTATACATTGCGGCCATGATCGGGGTGCTTGTCTTTGCTTTCTGGTCCGACTACGTCCGAGAACGCAGCGTATTCATTATCGCAGGCTTCATAATCGCGTCCGTCGGCTTCATCGGCCAACTTGCCATCCCGCACACGCGACTGGAAGGCGTCACCTACTTTTTCCTTTTCCCCATCGCCATTGGGCTGTATTCTCCCTATGTCTGTATTGTGTGCCTGGTAGCCAACAACCTGGCACCAAGCTCCAAACGAGCAGTCGGAATGGCGCTGCTGGTGACAGTAGGCAATCTTGGTGGAATTTGCGGGAGTAATATCTTCATGTCCAAACAGGCGCCCAAATATCCCGTTGGATTTGGCGTCTGTTTGGGCGTGTTAGTCTGCTCAATCACGGCGACGGTAGTGATGCGATATTGTCTCAAGAGGGAGAACCAAAGGCGAGATGAGTTTATGGCTGGCAGGTCACCGGAGGAGGTTAGGGCTCAGTATACCGAGGAAGAGCTGCTCAACCTAGGAGATCGGAGTCCGTTTTTTCGGTACACGTTGTGAGGTGCACTTCACGTACATATTGTACTGATCGAATAGGGCAAGACCTAGCGCCAAGTCAGCTTCCATAGTGTTATTTTTATGAATAAATCATTACATTATAATTCACATGTATAGACTCAGTACATATCAAAGTTATAGCGGAAAGAATTACGGACAACACAAATCAAGGTTACCAAGCTGGTAGCTTCTTTCCCAAAGGGGAAATAAAAAGCACGCCAACCAACATTTGTTGCCGTAAACGGCAAAGACGGCAAAGAAAACCGGGTTCTGATGGAGAAGAGGCTACCAAGTATGGGGTACAGTTGTATAAACTAGCCACAAACTGGGTTGAACTAGGGTGAGAAGGGAAAGCCCCTGGACCCGATCGGCCGTAGTCTCCACTGCGCAGTGCTCAAAGAGGATGAAGGCCACTGCAGCTTGTGGCTTGAAAATTGCGACACGTACGTACCGCGAAGGACTTGTTTAGACTCGACTTGCTGCATGATATCATCTCCGGAGATGCTACGAATACAGCGTCGCACGACTGCACGATTCCGAACTTTAAGTCTCTCAACAACACGAGGTGATTGACTGCTCATTTGTTAGTAGTGCTGGTGGTGGGTGTGTTGTCATGTTGATCAGGAAAACGAGTTAGCTCCGACACCAGCCCCATAACTATTTAGGTCGCTTGCAAGCTTGCAATCTCATTTTGCGGCCGATCGAAGACTGCGCCACAATTGTAGACAAGATCGTCAATACCATGGAGTCGGGTGTGTAACTACAGAGCAGTCGTATTATTGGCGAATGCCAACTATGAACACTGAACAGAACGACTGGCTAGTACGAACTACGGAGTACTTCGTAGTTAGTCAGGACTCGACTCGTGCGTGGTGGGAGTCCTAGCGCCCCTGTGAGCTGTTCTCAGCGGCGAGTGTCATCTCATCATTGACTTTCTGTTTCCTCCGCCCCCCAACGGATTGAAAACGCGAAGTGGAGGAGGGGACAAGTTCCTTGAAAAAACGTGGTTGTGAGTGATCACTGACGTAAAAGTGATCGTTTGGCGTAGGGACGATGATGGCGATAATGATGATCGCATCGAGAGATTGGACGGGAGTTCTCGATCGGAGCTAGTTTTCGGCGCCAAGGCTCATTAAGCTCGCTCTTGGCAATGATCGGCCGTTGCTTTCCAGCATCCCTAGCAACAAAATATGCAATACATTCAACATCGTCTGCAAGAGATGGCTGTGACGTGCAAGAAGAGAACGGATGAAGCAGGAACACAGAACAAGCGAGCAGCAGCCATGCGCGCGGTGTTGTTGTCCACGGCAGGAGCCCAGATCCGGCGCAGGCGAGCTCCTTCCTTGCGATGATTCGCGCAGACGCCAGCGTGACGTCACGGACAAACCCTAAGCGGCAGCATCTTGCACGTATTCCAGCAAGTAATTAGCTAGTGCTGCTGCTTGCTGGGCATGTATGCGCTGGAGCTGCATTGTAACGCTGTACCGTGATTATTACCAATGATACTGGCCAGAACAGGCAGGAGCGCTCCACCGCGCACCTGCTGCTCTTAAGAAGCCGGGCCTCCCCTTGCCCCATTGAGCCCTCCCTTCTTCTGCCGCATTCTTCCTCCATTCTTCTTGTGATACCCCTACATGTTCGCGTGCTGAAAGGAAAATACACGTACCCCCAAATCAATCCACTATTGCTGCGGTTGTCGAAGTCCAATCGCCCCGATACATAATCTTAATCTCTCTATTTTCGCTCCTTATCTGCTTGCACCGCGCCCGCCATCATGGGTAACAAAGCTGTCAACCATCCAATGGACCCCGAGAAGCGGGATGCTGTATGATTCTCTGGTCTGCATTGGTCTCCCGGCGCGAAAAGCTGACGGAAAGGGACAGGATATTGATACTAAATTGCAATTCTACGGCATCTACAGTGGTAAGTGGCCGGGCGCCGATTTCCTAGTTGTAGTACGCGATCGCTAACAATGTGCGGCAGCATTTGCCAATGGCAAACTCCCAACCGTATGTTCTTTCCAGACATCCAAAACACGGCACACATCTAACCTGTCCAACAGAACAAGCAGTGCGACGTAGCTTTGAACAGCGCTGCCAACTCCAAGTGGCTGACTTCCCCCTCGAGCGAGTTGTCCGACAACGGCAAAACTCTGGTAAAGGACTTGCGCGATGTGATTGAACAGGCCAAAAACCTCTTCCTGTCCAAGAACGAGGGAGAGCTGTTGCAGGAATTCATCTGGGAAGCCCAGCAGATCACCGGCGAGGATGTCCAAAAATTGACCTCGCCCGTCAACAAGGAAACTGCCCAGCAGGATGCTAACAAGGCTGCCGAGGGCTTCAGAACTCTCGGCACTCTGATCATCACGAACGGGGAATTCCGCAAGCTACGTATGACTCCCTGTTCCTGGCGGCCAACGAATTCGCGCTAACTATGTTCTCTTATAGTAAGCGATGCTGTCGTTCTCCTCCGAGACATTGCCGGCGATGCCGCATCCAACGCCGCCACCAAACTCAAGCCCGATGAGGAGGCCCTTGCCCAGATTGATCAACCAGCTCAAGACAATGTCTGGCATGATAAGCCCAACATTTCCAAAGAGCAGATCAAGAACCAATTGCGCGAACAGGCCCAGAAGTTCAAGCCTGCCGTTAGTCTTGCCCAACCTCGCTAGTTATCACCTTGTGAATACTAATAGGAATCAGAACAAGGAAGATGTCGAGGCCGCAGTGAACGAAGGCGCCAATGCCGCCACCGGAGGCCGAGACGAACTTGCAGGTTCCGAGGTTGATACTCAAGCCGGTGCTGCTGCAATTGCCCAAAGCCTTCAACAATCTGCCGACAAGAAAGTCGCCCCAGAGGACAAGGAAAAGGCCCAGCAGGCGGCTGATGAGGCTAAGGGTGCCGCCGGGGAATATGCTCGCCGCACTAAGGAATTTCTTGCCAAGAAGATGCCAAAAGAACGTCGCGAACAAGTCATATGGCGTCTGAAGAAGATGATTGTTGAGATCCAGGGACACTCGGACTGTATGGTCGCCCCGCTTTTGACTATTGTCCAGTATCTAATAATTCTGTAGACCAGCAAGCCATCGAGACCCTCCTTACCCTGGCCTCAACATACGGCGGTCACGGAAAGAACGTCACCCAGCAGGGCTCGCGGAACGCGAAAGGTGCTAGAAGGGACACGAATCTTGAGCAGGCAGAGACTAACTTGAGGGTATGATAGGTTTTTTACAGGACAAAAAGAATCTGCTGACGCAATTCAAGACATTAATCGAGAGATTTGCAAACAGCACGTCAACCGATGACCTCTTTGATTCGCTCAACACCATCTACCGCGATGCGGAAAAAGATCCCCGTCTTAAGGACTGGTTCAAGAACGTCGACGGTTACATCCGGTGAGTGTGTATTCTGATCCTCATGTTCTTTACTAACTAGCGACAAGAACATGCCTGCGCGAACAAGGCTTTGTCTTGCAGGACGCCGCCACGGTCCAGTGGAACAAACTTTACGACGAAGGCCGCTTCTTGCTGCGTGACCGCTACAGAAACCACACCGACCGTATTGCTGACGAGATCAAGTTTTTGGCTAACCAATTCAACGAGGATCCTCAAAATCGAGCATTCCGTCAGTCTTTGGAGAAACTGTTCAAAGATCTGGGCCAGGACCAGGATGGCAAGCCTGTCTTCAAGCCTCATCTCGTGAAGGATATCACAAACATTGTGATTCCCGAGCTCTTCCAGTCTGCCCGTTACATTCCTATTCCCAGGATCGAAGTGTCTGATCCCGCTGTCGACATGGTAAGTTTTTGTTGTAAGTTGGGTGGTCTTCACGACTAACTGTATACAGGTCATCGAAAACCTGGTCATCGAGAGTGACAACTTGATGCCTAATGTCGTAGAACTTAGCACCGATAACTACTGGCGTTGGGGACGCAAGAAGATCAGCAGCAAGAATGACCATAAGGTTTGGGTTCTCCCCCCACTGTAGTTGCGTACTTTACTAACTTGGGGATAGTTTATGATTTCCGCTTCTGGCATTCAAGCTGATATCAGAGATGTTAGCTACTATTTTAAGAAGAAGAAGGGATTCCCCTCCATCACCGACACTGGTGTCATGGACCTCTTCCTCGGCGGCGAGGGATTCAGTTTCAAGCTCGCTGCTTCCAAGGCTCAGGATTCCGACAAGGCTCACATTTTCAAGGTGGACAATGTCAGCGTCAATGTGAAGAACCTGAACATCAAGCTGAAGAAGTCCAAGCACAAGCTACTCTTCAACATCTTCAAGCCGACTTTGTTCAACGTTGTTCGCCCTGCTGTCCAGAAGATCCTGGAGAAGCAAATCAAGGAGGCGTTCGTCAAGGCCGATGCCTTTGCCTATCAAGTGCAGACCGAAGCCCAGCGCGCTCGAGAGGCAGCCCGCGATGATCCCGAGAATGCTGTCAACATCTTCTCGCGATATGCCGACGCTACACGTCACATTCTTACCGAGAAGAAGAAGCAAGCCGAGGCTGTTGCCAAGCGCGACACCACCGTCCAGATGGCAATGACGCACCAGGACGCCCTCTTCAAGGACATCAAGCTGCCTGGCAACATCACCAACAAGGCAACCGAGTACAAGGAGCTATCTACGAAAGGCGAGCGCTGGCAGACCTCCGTGTTTGACTGGGGCAAGGCTGCACCATCGACGAGCCTGCCTAAAGCGGCCGAGATTGCTCGCAAGCCTCACACCACGGCCAACAGCACTCTGCGCGAAAACGGCCAAACAAACGGCACCAATGGCCACGCCTTGAACGGAACCACCAACGGCAACTTCAAAAAAGAGGTTGACCGCGCCTTTGACACAAACGGCACCCCGGCCACCAACCTTACTGCGTAAACGGGTTCCTAGTAACCTGTGCAGTATAAGATTGGATTTCTCTCGCTATTTCTGATGTTTTCTTTTTCTTTTTCTTTGTTTTGTTGATTTACGAACTGCGGTTCGGTTGAATATCCCTGGCACGTTCTAATGGAGTGGTACTGATGTAATGGATGTTGAGTAATACCTCTGTATGAATATTAGTGGAATTTCGGTTTCGATCTTTGGTAATCTATTTCCTATTGCTACTATAATATCTTGTACCCGTATGTCTGAAAAGAAACAGTAACCGGTAAATTATAAATGGAAAATAATAATAATAAATAATAATATCATAAAGTGGCTGTCAATAGTATGGAGCAGATCGTAAATTTGTTGGGGACCCTTGCGTTAGCTCCTGCTTGGCCGAGTCGTCTCACATGCACCCGCCGAATCTGGTCGGCTCGTCTTTTTGTCTTTGCAGCAACGTCGCTCCATTTCTTTATAAACACTTTGTGTATGTGCCTGAAGAACGCTGCTTGTTAACCGACACTGACCTGATTCTTGATCTACCAACTTCCCTCGATTGACTTTCGATTGACTGCCACTCTCCGACAATGCCCGCCAAAAAAGCCACCACGAAGCCCGTCGCAGGCAAGAAGCCATCTGGGCTCACACGCATCTACCTGTTCCTCTACAACCTCGTGAGCCTTGGACTATGGGCATCCTGCACCCTGCGCACCGCGCTGCTCATCCCGCAACACCTCGAGCAGCACGGCACCCTCTCCGCAATCTTCGCACAGGTCTTCCCTCTCCTCGCGCTCACGCAGTCGCTCGCCGCTCTCGAAATCGTGCACTCGCTGGTCGGCCTCGTACGCGCACCCGTCGTCACGACTGCGATGCAGGTGGCTTCACGGTTTTTGGTTGTTTGGGGCGTTATGTTTGCGTTCCATGAGGGTTCGGACTATGTGCCCCAAAATGCTGGGATCCTGGGTGCTGCGGCGCGAGACACGCAGTACGGCGATTATGGGTTTTTGGGATGTATGTTTGCGTGGGGGATTACAGAGTGCATTCGCTATGGGTTCTTTGCTATGCAGTTGGCTGGTGTTGGTGTTCCTGGCTTTTGGCTGTGGCTTCGGTATGTTTTTCTTGTCTCTTCTTGCGTTCTTTTCAGACTAATTGTGACTGTGCAGGTACAACACCTTTTTCGTCCTCTATCCTATTGGAATCTCGTCCGAGTGTGCTCTCATGTACCTCGGACTGGAGCCGGCTGCTCAGTTTGTGAGCGAGTTATATCAGTGGTTTCTGATCGCCATGTTGGGAGTTTATGTGCCGGGTAAGTTAGTCCATCCTCTTTACTTTTTGATAGACTAATCCGTTTTATAGGAAGCTATGTTCTGTACACGCACATGATGGCCCAGCGACGAAAGGTGATGCGGGGGAAGAGTCGTGTTGAGTAGATGGCTGCAAAGAGCACGAGCGAGTGTATATTAGGTTACGCTACTCTTAGAGTAATTTTTAAAATTATAATTCCCGCATGATATCTCTGACGGCCTTTGCTGCAAATGCCTTGCGTTGGGCCTCGGGCAGATCTGCTGACATGTCTGTTGCTGTCTGTTAGCATCAGACGCAAAAAAAAAAGGCAGGGACATACCTTTGATAGCTCTCATTCTCATCATCAGCGCTTCCAGATCGTCGACTTGCAGCTCCGAGTCTCCCCCATCATTATTTGTGTCGTTGTCATCGTCATTGTCGTTGCCATTATTGTTAATAGCAAATCGTAACCCCATCATCTCTCGCTCCAATTGCCCAACTTCCAACCCAAGCCCGCCGTCGTCCATACCAGCGAGGAATTCATTTGCGTCGTCGTCACTCTCGTCATCTGCAGACGGCGAACCCCATTCCAGCGCTGACAACACTTCTTTAATGCGCGGCAGGCCCTGCAACTCGCAAAACTCGTTTCTCGTCATGGCCGTGCCACTCGTCTCTGCTGGATCCCACAGGACGACCTCGAAGCCGATAATGCCCATTTCGTAAAGTGTATCCTCCCACCACGCAGCACTAAATGGGTCGACCTGCTCAGGCTGATAATCCTCGTCATCTTCTTTTTTCTCTCTTCCTGTCGTATTGCCGCTGCTGCTGTCGTTAAGCAAAACCAACAACCCCGGAACCTCGCCCATCCCGCCATCTCTCTCCTCCTCTGTTTTTTGCTTCACCTCGTTGACAATGCGCACCGTATTCTTGATTACTTGCGCATGTTTCGTGTTTCTACTCCCATTTTCGTCATCAAAAGCCTCTGCCGGAATCGCCTTACTCGGCATCACAGGGTTTCGTGCGCAGACAAGCAATGCCCCGATTGCGTCACGCACAACTTGGGCTTCGTCGGACAGGAATTCTGTTTTCCACTGCCCTTCCCCTTTTTCTTCTTCTTCTTCTTTTTCTGCACTTTCCGTTTCAGATGTATTGATTTCGTCGACCCAGATGGGCACGTCGGCGGTGTAGTATCGCGTTTCGATGTGTAGCGGGGCATGTGTTGTGTATCCAGCAAAGGAGGTTTTTGTTTTGCCTGTTGCTTCTGCAGACTCGACAGGGACCTGTGGTAGATTATCGTCGTTGATGGATTCACCAGTCAGCGCAGAGAGTAGCGGGGGGATCGTATTAACGGGGTCTATCGTAGCTGTAGCTGTAGCTGTAGTTGAAGTCGTCGTAGGTGTGAGAATGAGCAGACGCCGCGGATTCGTGATTGTTTTGGGTTTGGAGTCCATCTTTTGCTGTGTGTTCTCCTGGCCGGCAGGAGATAATGGTCTAATATATAGTACAGAGCGAAAGCGAGAAAGATGAGATTGAGGTGCTTGTAGTCGGGGATGGTTGATGAAAAAATGACAAAAACCACAGCGTGAGTGGCTGCGGGGTACCCAATCCATCTCCGCGCGGAGGTCCGGCGCATTTGATAGCTTTTTACCTCAGCCTTCTCCATCCCAGCATGTAATCATGTGGGATTACAGTAATTCCTAAATTATTGATATTTCATTGCTACGGTTTCCATGGCCTAATTAATTCGCATCTGCGCAGTTTCCGCCTGAGGAAAACAAAAAATCATGCCCCCCGAACGACGCCATCCCGATCGTTCTGTCCTGGCAACACCAAAAGACTGGCAAGCGAGAGAATACTCCTGCGTATCGTGTAAGAAACGAAAGACGCGCTGCGACCGCCAAAATCCGTGCTCAAAATGTCTCGAAATGGGTATTGAATGTGTCCCTGGCGTGCGAGCTCCATACTCTCGTCGTAAACGTAGCCGATCCGACGGCAGAGGAACATCCACTACACTGCCCAGACTAGGAAATGATGCACAAACGGCTATTCCAAACTTTGGACACTAAGTGTTATTCAGTCAATCTTATCTTTCATCTATGTTGATAAGAAGAAGAAAAAGGATCCCATTGACATAGTGACAGAAATTTGTGGCATGGTCTAAGTAACGAGGTATGCTAGATGCCATACATATACGGACGTGACTTTAAGCTTACCCTGCATGCAGTTCATGGTTCCACAAGCCACCAAAACAGCCAAATCAACTACCAACGAGAGTCAATTTTTAGATCCGATTGGCTTGATCCTTCCTGGTAGCTCGGGAGGTGATGTCGATCTATCTCAGTGGTATCCCTCAGCAAACCATGCTTTTATTCTGTGGCAGAAATTCCTGGAGAATGTCAATCCTCTATCCAAGGTAATCCATGCGCCGTCTGTTCAACCAGAGGTCATCAAGGCGACTACAAGCCCGAGCTCATCGAGCCACTCTTCGCTTGCACTTCTGTTCTCCATATATGCCGCGGCAATCATGTCTCTGACCAAGAACGATGTCGAATGTCTTTTTGGTGAGACTAAGGAGGTGTTGCTACATAAGTATACATCAGGCGCACAACGAGCCCTCTCCCTTGCTGGCTTTATGAAGGTGACGAACATAACGCTTCTTCAAGCGTTCGTCATATACCTTGTAAGTTCTTATTTCAAACTCGCTATTCTTGTGCTAACGATTTGATTACTATTTTCCAGCTGGCGGCTCGGCAGCTATATAATTCCGAAACCATGTGGTTTCTCACCGGCCTAGCTGTTAGAATGGGCCAGAATCTTCGATTACACCAATACGATGACTCTACGAGTAATATTTCAATCTTCGATATGCAAATGCGTAGACGGCTATGGTGGCAAATCCTTCTCATTGACGGCAGAGCCTCACAGCTTGCTCACTCACCTGGTCCTATATTTTCTCCTAGCTTTGACTCCACACTCCCCAGCAACCTGAATGATGCAGATATATCACCGTCAATGACCGGGAAACCTATTCCTCATGAAGGTCCCACAGAGATGTTATTTTGTCTTTTAAGATATGAGCTGGGCAAATTTCTCAATGAGCAAGGAAGCAGTCTGCATAGCTCTTCTGTATCAACCGTGGAAAAGGACCGGCTTATTGACAGGTTTGAGGGGCGCTTAGAACGTGTTTATTTGCGATTCTGTGATCCCGCACTACCTTTGCATCTCATAGCTTCTGGCGGAGCGCGGTCTGCAATTTGCAAGATGAGGTTGATGGCTCATCACCCGTCTCAGCATGCCACCAAAGATGCATCCCTGTCTCCCTCCAAAAAGAGCGACATTTTTACTTGGAGTGTCAAAATGGTGGAATACGATGTTTTAGGCCAGTCGACCCCATTACTTAAAAGCTTCTCATGGCACCTCGACGTATATTTCCAGCTTGACGCTTTCGTATTCATGCTGATCGTCCTACAAAGCGAGCCTCCAGGCCCGCTTGTCGATAAAGCCTGGGATTTGGTCTCGGAAACGTATAAATACCGCCAGTTTCTGATGGATAAGACCATTGATTTGTATAAACAAGTCTGGAAGTTGACATTGAAGTCATGGGAGGCATACAAACCCAATCGATTGAGTCACGGCCTTGGTGACTGTACCACTCCACAAATAATCAAGCAACTGCTGAGGTTGACAGCCGAGGAGTTCGGCGGTGATGCCAGTGGCGGAAGACAGTCCAATGAAACAAAAGGTGTTCAGAGACAAGCGGACAATAATAGTACAAATCAGAGTGACCATGATGGCGCGAACAACGGGTTGATGATTTCTTTGGATAACTCTTTAGTGAGCAGTCCATATTTTGATTTCGAGTCCATGCCTCCTGGATGGGATTTGATTTCTGGCTCGGATATCTTTAATTTGGAATACTGGGATTGTTTGTTGAAAGAATATAATCCAGGGCAATGGGCGGGATAAAATGGAAACGAAATTGTTAAATTTGCGTCCCTGATTCGCTGAATCGGGGCTGGCATCGCAACTTTCGCAACTTTCGGACATTTCGGAATATTGCGAACAATGAATGAACCTCTGCCAAATTTCCCTTACCCCCCAAGCATATAATACGTGGGCATGACAAAGATGATAACAATTATTTTTTCTTTAAGGAAATCATTCTCTCCAAACTGTTTGTTTCAATGACGAGGTGAATTATCTACAACTGCGCTATGGATTCAACACCCCCAACCACGGACAACATGGATCCGGAATCTACTATCACCAACGATAAAGACCTCGCGCCTGCTAAAAGTAACAAAACGAACGGAAATCAAATTGAGTATCCGCCGTTACGCATCGTGGCTGTTTTGATGGTCGCTCTTTACCTAGCTATGTTTCTTGTTGCGTTGGTATGTACATTTTGTGGCCGTCAACACCTGTAACCCTTGGCGATTAATCAAAGAGCATATGAATTAGGATCGTATCATCATTTCGACTGCTATTCCAAAGATAACAGACCAATTTAATTCCGTCAACGATGTCGGTTGGTACGGAAGTGCCTACGTTCTCGCTAGCTGCGTGACCCAACTACCTTTTGGACGTTTATACCTGTTATACAACAACAAGTTTGTGTTTCTTGCCGCGATAATTATCTTCGAAGCCGGCTCGGCGCTGTGTGGAGCTGCACCCAACTCGGTCGCCTTCATCCTGGGCAGAGCACTTGCGGGTGTTGGGTCTTCTGGAGTATTCTCCGGAGTCATTGTCATTATGATTCCCGTAACGCCATTAGAGAAACGTCCAATGTATCAAGGTGTATTAGGAGCAATATTTGGCATATCTTCGGTAATTGGGCCATTAATTGGAGGTGCATTTACCACTTCCTATTTGACATGGCGATGGTGTTTCTATATCAACCTACCCATCGGCGCGGTCTCGATTCTGATAGTTGTCTTCTTTCTACATCTCTCCCCTCCACAACAAGCAGGCCTAAAGTTTCAGAAGAAGCTCATTCGTATGGATCCACTCGGCAATCTACTTTTCCTTCCTTCGATCATCTCTCTTCTTCTGGTGCTTCAATGGGGCGGTATTACCTATGCATGGAACAACGGCCGAATCATTGCACTGTTTGTTCTTTTTGGTGTTCTACTGATAGGCTGGATAGTTACCCAAGTCCGGGGTGGCGAAAATGCAACAGTTCCACCTCGTATTTTCCAACAGCGAAGTATTATTTCAGGCTTCTGCTTTTCGTCCTGTATTGGCGGGGTGATGCTATCTATGAGCTACTACCTCTCCATTTGGTTTCAGGCTATTGATGGAATAGATGCACTGGAAAGCGGAATCCGCAACTTGGCCTTCATACTTGCTCTGGTTGTTAGCAGTATTATTGCCGGTATATTCGTGTCCAAGGTCGGCTACTACACGCCTTGTGTGATTGTATGTTCGGTATTAATGTCTATTGGAACGGGCCTTCTAACAACTCTCCGCGTCAACGGAAGTCCTGAGTGGATTGGATACCAAGTCTTGGCTGGTTTTGGCATGGGCCTCGGCATGCAGCAATCCGGACTGGCCGCACAAGTCGTCTTGAAGGCTGAAGATGTACCCATTGGCGCATCACTAATGTTTTTTGGTCAGAATCTTGGAGCGTCTGTCTTTGTCTGCATCGCCCAAACCGTGTTTTTGCAACAGCTAGAAAGCAATCTGCAAAAGGTCATTCCAGCAGACACAGCAGCAGAATTGATCAATATTGGCGCTACAGAATTACGCAGCATCGTGCCATCAGGATTGCTGCCGCAGGTTTTGGTTGCATATAACAAGACTATCGACCACACGTTCTATGTCGGTATGGGCGTCGCCTGCGTCAGTATTATCCCGGCGATCTTGTTCGAATGGAAATCGGTCAAAGGACACGGGGGCCCTCATGAAAATGAAGTTGTTGAGAATGGTACAAAGGCTGTACTTGGTAAAGTCCGTCGTTGAGAAGGATGTCAAGCGATAAATTTGTTTCTATAGACTGTATGTCTAATGACCATATCTGATCTTTTCTGGTAGTTGTCTGCAATTGATCCTTGAACAGTCGTTTCTAAGACCAATTCTTAAGCAATCTTATTTGAGTCACTTGACCTAGCTGTATCCCTGAACACTCCTAAAATTCTAATTCCCTTTTAGCTAATTTTTGAATTGTCCCTAACTTATTATTAAGCCTACCTTGACTAAGCCTGAAAAATTATATACAGATAGGAGACTTGTCGATTGATCAGCTTTACGATGACACGTCTAGCTATTAGTCAAGTCGAATTCTAGCACCCAGGAACAAGAGTTAATTGAAAATAAAACCCGATTCAAATTTGCGCATTCTACTTGGGGGCGAAGTGTTTCCACAGCCGTTTTGCCGTAGCCCGCGGTAGCCATTCCGAAAGTTACCATTTTGAGAATGCCCCGAATCATCAACCCTAATGACTTATCCCGAACACATTGGACTCTGGAGAACCTCCGGAGGACGCTTCCTGGACACTCGGGATGATGGTTCTATTTGCTGTGTGCTTGATATTATGACACTGGTTCTATTTACCCAGGATGAGAATGACGATTCTGACTCTATTCAAAATCAACACATGGTTTTTTGACCGTTTTTGTCCTCATCGATTTATCGTTAATTTCTTACTAATTCATTCATTACTTCCTCTGTTTTCATACTCCTATTGAAACCTGATCACGCTTGACACTATGACTAGTGCCGCGTACCCCCCAAGTAACTCACGGGTACCGCCCGTTGCTTCCATGACTATGAAAGCCCGGTTGGTCTCTGGGCCGTCTTCGAGATTACTGGTTTAACCGTAGCTTTGAGGACTACGGGGCTGTATTGCAGAGAAACACTATTGCAAACTTTATCGTTTCGTTTGCATTCCTTGAGTTGTTGGATCAGGGGAACAAAATCCGCCAGGCCGAGGCCAAAGCCACCGCCGCCGACAATAGTTCCACAGCCAAAATGCGAAACTGGGTGAGTTCTCAGATTGTGACGACGACCAGCATCGGTGCCTACAGTCGGGACCATGCACCGTTTATCTATAATGCTAGCAAGGCGGCCACAACGCACATGATGAGGCACTTGGCTACATATCTCATACCGTACGGTATTCGTTCCAACGTGCTTGCCCCTGGATGTAAGTAGTTGTCACATCGTGTTTTCATTATTCCTAAAAGTCAAAGGAATTTTGCTGAAACATGAGTCGACAACAGTTTGGCACACCGAAATGACAGATGATGTTGCTCGCAGTGTCGCTTTCACAGGCGGCGAGATCCCAAAGAGCATGATCCCCGAACAGAGGTTCGGAACTGAGTAGGAGAATGGGGGGGGGGGGGGGGGGGAAAATTTTTTTTT
>MJVA01000637.1:0-42688 GCA_001939245.1 Talaromyces wortmannii
TTATTAGATATTTTTCTATAAGAATTATATTAATTTATAATTTTTTTTCTCTATAGCTACTATTAATAGGATTTTTAATTTCTAAATTTAGTTATTATATAGAGTTTATTAATATTAATATACTTTATAATTATATTTAAATTTATTAGATTTATTATTTTAGATTTATAATATAAAGCTTTTAATTTAGTTATATTTTTATAACTTAAAATTTTTTTACTAATATATAGTTAAATTTTTATTTTAAAATTAATTATACTATCTCTAGATTTAGATTTTTATTAATAGATTAGTTTTTATCTAATCTTACTATAGTCTTACTTAATATTTCTAATATATTAGGTTAGATATTTTTTATAGATATAGTCTACTTAATAAAATTAATTAAAATAAAAATACTTTTAGTAGTAACTATATTTTTTAATATTTATTAGCTTTTTTTTTAAAGGTAAAGAGTAATTAGAATATAAGAATAATATATAGAAAGTAAATAAGAATAGAATTTAATAATAAAGTTATAGTTTGTTATATAGTTAAACTAATTATTAATCTTTGATATTCTCTATATGAAGGTTAGGATATATATGTGTTCCCGTTTAGTGGCTTGGTAAGTTCCCTGTGAGGCTAGTGTAGCGAGGTGCGGCACATGGTGCGCACCGAAGGCTTCACGGCCTCATAATTTTATAATATTTAGTTTTAAATCTTTATTTCTTAAGTAATCTGCTTAGAATTTATAAACTAAAAAATCTATTTTTATAATCTAAAAATCGTACTTAGTAAGATATATAAAGAATTAGATTTAGATAATAATTCTATATTAACTTTTTATAATAGAGACTCTATCTTAAGCTTATTAACTAAAGTATTAAAATTATTATTATATATAGCTTATAAATTATACTAGAATATTCTAAAAATATAAAAATTATTAAAAGAAATTAACGTTTTTTTATAAAATCTTAGCCCAATCTTTAACTATTATCTAGATTAGATTTTTAATAGTAGTCTTATATAAATTAAATTTAATACTTAACAAGGCTCTAAGATAGAATTATTTAAGTAACTTAATAACCATAAAAATACTAAAAAAAATTATTATTAAATATAAGTAAGTGGTATTCTTAGTATTAAAAATACAAATTATTATATAAAAGTAAGAAAGATAGAAGAAATAAAAAAATCTATATATACTATAGATTATAAAACTAAAAAGCGTCGCGAAGCGGCTAAAGAAAATCGATATAATAAACTTATTAAAGATTTTCTATTTAATTATTTTCTAAATCTACATCTAGAAGCTATTTAGAATTCAGAAGATACTTTATTTATTATAAATATATAAAGAGTATAGATATAATTAATTAATTTCTTAAAGCTATATATAAAAATCGATGTTGAGCCGAAAACATTGTTGAGACGGTGCGCACCCAAAGCGGGAGCGACGGGTGGGCAGGGTGGCACGATTACTACATGTCAGGGTTGGGTTAGACTATGTTCATAGTTAATAATGCTAGTTCTACTACACCACAGCATCATCCATCATGATATGTATGACATATCTATTCATAGTTTCAATCTTTATAAAGTGCCTTTTCGTAAAGTGCCACCTTGACCCCGTTCTGACTGGCAGTTACCAGCTTATACGCCGGCACGAACTCTCTCACCGGATCACGATTCTCAATACACTCGAATGAGCCAACTAGTCGTGCCACCGTAAAAGCAACCCGATTGAACGCAAGTGTCTGCGCCGGGCAGACATGCGTGCCGCCTCCAAAGGGCATGAATTTCCACGCCAGCTGTGATAGCTTTAACTTTTCCCAGCGCTCCGGGCGCCATGACTCTGTGTCCCCGTCATCGTCAGCATAGATGTCGCTGCGGCGATGCAGGTTGTGGAAGCTGCAGCCAACGACGGTGCCCTTAGCCACGTAGACAGGGGCGGTTTTGTCCGGTCCGCCTCCAGTTGGTAGAACGGTGTCTCTGATTGCGATGCGTGTCATGTTAGATACTGGTGGGTTGACGCGGAAGGTCTCGTTAATTATGTAGTTCAGATAGTCGAGGCGTTTCACGCTGTCTGTCGTGATTTCGGGCAGGTCAAGTACTTGTTTGCGGAGTTTGCGCCATGCTTCAGGATGGCGAGCCAGGTGGAAGAAGATATTAGACAAGGTAATAGCAATGGTATCATGTCCTATACCGTCAGGTTCGTTGTACTATTGACTTATATCCTGAGTAGACTTACCAGGAAGAAAGACATTCATCAGCGTATCTTGAATTTCTGTCAGGCTCTGGCTTTCTTGGAGAAGATTGTCGACAAGAACGTAGTCCATAGCAATTTTATTGCCATTCTTTTTGCGCCGTGTCACGGCATCTTGGACACACTCTGCGACAAACTGGCGGATATTCCGACAAGCGCCCCAGAACTTTTCGTCGCGATGGAGGAAATTAAACGGGAGCATCGAAAACCGCGCTCCCATACCCTGCTGTGCGACATTGAAAGCATTAGGAAACTTGTGCGTCGCCCTGAGCGAGTCCGGGGCATCGTCCAGCGAGGCCACAGATTCTCCAAAGATAAATTCAGTAGATGAATCGAGATCTAGACGCTCAAAAAAGGGTTGCAAATCGACAGTTGATCCGTCACCCGCAAGAGAGGCAATCAGCTTCTGCACATGTCGGTCATAGGCGGCCTCGTTCTCAATATGTGCCTTTGAAAACGTCGGCCGAATCAAAGCGCGCGCTCGCTCGTGCCGGCTTCCATCCAGCGTCATGACCCCATCGCCAACCAGCGGCGTGAAGGCGAAATGCCGCAAGGGACGATTTCCGTAGCTCGCAGCGTCGGATGAGAAGACAGCCTGGACGTTTCGAGGGTCGATCGTGCGGATGAGCGGCTTAATGGACATTTGGGTCCGGAATGTCGAGCCAAGAATCTCAAATTGCGTTTCCAGCGGCAGTTTCTCGTTACCACTTTTGGACTTGTTGAAAAACAAGTAGTAGAGGTCGATCCCCAACAGCTGGATTCCCCCGGTTAGCGAGGGTACTGCCTTGCAGCCATGTTTTCGTATGAACTTTTCCTGGGCTCGTCCGATATTTATGAAGACGGAGCTAATCGTCAGCACGACTAGCACCAAGAGCGCTTCAAGAGAAATCATTTGAAATAAAGTGAATGATGGTCTTCTATCAATGAAGTTGAAGCGCAGCAAGAGTTGAAAAAGTATCAACAATGATCGTCACCGTGGCGCTTGCCCACGAGGGCTAACCAGAAACGGAAGCTTTTTTGAACAAAGACCATAAAAAATTACATCCAATAATACACTACTATACTAGCGATTACTGCACTGCATAATACAGCGATGGAGCGCGCGAAAAAATACGATCTTGGCGCCAATCAGCACGGATGCTGGTGACTTGCGGGCTGGGCTGGGCGTACATGGTTGATCGTCATTGAACCAGAGTACATATTAGAATGTCGGGGCTGAAATTACCATGGCCGATTAAGATTCAGCTATGTAGATAACTCAGCCACGTCGATTTTAATTACCACGGCAAGGAGTCAGATACATCACAGGCCAGGTGGTTGCGCCATACCAGTTGACCCCGCCGTAGCCGTTCAACAACACCATGCAGAGGGTACAATCCTAAGAACAATGGCAGATAAACAGCTATTCTCTCGCAATAATATTTTCCTGATCGTGTCGATGGTAGTCTTGCTTCTAGGTGGAGTTGACCTGGGATGGCGTCTTGGACACTCTCAGCAACAGCAGCCGTTGGGCTCGACAAGTACGTGGACTATCTTTCACACATCATTCATACTGACCCATTTTTTAGATATCACACCCGGTGAAGTTTCGCACAACTTCACATACAACCGGACATTTGCTGAGGTGCCATCGGAAGAGTCCAACGCCGCGTGGGAAACGTTATTTCCTGCTCGAGGCGGATTCTTCAAGCATCCTCAGCTTGCGCCAGATCGCTCCGGGCTAGCTGTCTTTCACCAGCTGCATTGCTTGGTACTAGCTACAAATTCTTTTCCTGAAAGAGACCTCTAACATTTCTAGGACAATATCCGAAGAGGATACTGGGCAGCTGTACACGGCGAGGAGGACCACCACATCACCCCAGCCCATGTCCGGCACTGTATCGATTACTTGCGCCAGTCGCTCATGTGTCATGCAGATATCAACATTGAGCCTGTCATCGAAGACTTAAATGGAGTTCGTGGATTTGGCGTGGAGCACCAATGCCGTGACTTTAGCCGTGTCAAAGATTGGATTGCCGAATGGGAAGATGGGATTGATCAATAACCTAGAAATTTTATATTCATGTTTTTCTTAACCAGTCTATCCATTCAATAGAGGATTCTTCAGCCGTCTCATTTCAGCGTGAGAGACTACGCGGTCTTTCAGCGATTCTTTAAAGTAATCCAAATCCACACATGTTCGCGGAATATGATAATTGGGAATGATTGTTGGCTTGGTACGTTCAGTTTCCCATTCAAAAAATTTGGGCGTGGTATCTGCCCGACACTGAACGTTCTGCACTAGATCATTCAGACAATGATCTAAAGAGGTAATTGTAAGCATGTACTTTGTCCCCATTGATGTATAGAGGATGCATACCAACATGAGGCAGGATAAAGGCTTGCCAGTCCTGCTCCGACAGGTCGGCATAGTAATAACTGCGGTAAAACGCTTTCCGAATATAATTCTGCGGGGTTTTAATATGTATGGTACACCGAAAATAAAGGCAGGAAGATGACTCACTACGCAATGGACCTGATGAGAAATCTCCAGCCACGCCAGTTTCCCAAGGCTTTCTTGCAAGTCTATGGAAGAAGAATTGAACAGTGATAGTTCATTCGAGGTGAGTCGGATGCTTGCGTCGTCTAGAAGTCTGTCCCAAGCAGTATCGATCTCGGGGCTTGGAGGCCCAGCGAGGCCAGTTTCTGCAGACGATAGGAAAGTTGTCTTTTTGTATCGGACTGCATCCTTTGCAAATGCTGTACATAACGCATAAGCATCATTAGCGACAAAAAAAAGAGCATTAGGGTTGGACGTACGATGTGGATCGGATGGTAAACTCGGGAGAAATATGCGGAACAACAATATAGCAGCTAAAACAATATTGACCGTGAATATCACTGCATGGACGGCATAAATTTTGCTACTTGTGCGGTGTTTTTGTGGTTGATTTTGCTCCGAAACATCTTCAGCAGGCGACAGAAAGGGCTCTGTGTCTGCATTCTCCTTGTCAAATAAACTCCACATTTTCACACAAGATTACAACGTCAATATTTTGAGTATTGTTGAATTTCGCGCACGGTTTAACGATATTGTGTACGTGCTCGTGTGGGTGCTCGTGTCGATGCTTGGTCTTCGGCCCAATGCAAAGCAATCGAGACTAGATGACATATTATGATTTCTCCGATGTCAATCTGCACGGTCGCATGAGATCCTAATACAGTTAGGCAATGTCGTGTAACCCATGTAATTAATCCTAGGATCTATTATGAGGCTGTGGAAGTTTTGTATGACCGTCCATCGAGACTGGTCCAATGAAGATTAAAAGAGGGAAAAGGCCCCCAATTTGCTATGCACCATGTATGGAGCTGTGAAAACGGCCGGACGCGCCCCTGCAGGTCTTGTCAGGTCTTGTTACCTCGCTTGTCAACATCTCGTATAGATAAGACAGGATAACGGGAAATCATCATATACTGGTTGAAGTTAGAGTCCCGTCGGGCCGGCGAAAATCGGCCAGGTCATCAATGGATAGATCAATGAGAATGCAAGAAAACGCCTTGATCCAGGGATCAGCTGAATCATCGCCGCACATCGTTAGCCATATCCGGAAACACGAAAACCTAAATTCTGGTGTGAAGCGGTAAAGTGGGCCAGCTGAAACCCAAGTATCTGCGGCCAGCGGCAGTGATGGGTCACTATGCATTTTTGAAGCTGCAAAGGCAATCTCGAACACGAGCCAATAAACAAGCTATGATAGACTGCATTCGGACTCGTCTTGCGTCAGACCTTGGCAAGGGCTGAAGCTGAGCCTACTCGTTGAGTCACCGCGATCCGGATACGCTTAGAGACAACGCAGTCGCCTAGGCAAGGGTCTCACCCGAGCTTAGCTGGTATCTTGGGTGTCCCTCGCTGGCGTTGGCGTCCGCATAATTAAAGCGAGCCTGCCACGATGTACCGCCGAGTATAAAAGCACGGGCACTCCGGAAGACGTTGAAATGAGCAGTTGTCACTGTTGATATAACGTTGAAAACTTATTCCTAATCGTATCGCACTCTTCTACATCACAATAAAAATGCGTTTTGCGACTATTGTCCTCGGGGGTTTCCTAGCTGCTGGCATCTCTGCACTCGCAGGTAAGTCTTTTAGCAATCAATTTTGTTCTCTGTGCTCACGTTCCTCGTAAATGCAGTGCCTACTCTCGAGCAGCGCCAGAACCTCGCAATCCGAGACGAACAACTTGCTAATGATGGTACGTTCTTCTACACTGGAAAATATTCCATCACTTGTACTAATTACTCCAAAGCAAGGGCAATCGTTGGCAAAAGCGAGGAAGAAACAACGGATGAAGACATCACCTGGAATGTAAAGGCGGCGTATCCACCCTCCCCTGCATCGAAGTAGGACGCATGGGCGCGACAAGCTTAACTGGTTTTTTAATTAGTTTGGAATGCAGTATATGTATATAGAATGCCTTTTTTTCCCTGCGTATATACGATATTCTTCGTTGCGCACATTGACTCTGCCTAATCACCGGATAATCGCTAAATAGGTAATACCTCCGAGCGGTCTACATAGTTACACAAGGTCAATCGTGGGCTAATAATTGCGAACACGTTACGAGATCACATGGATTTTGTCTCACTGCCAATACATACAATACGGACCTTCGACGAATCACATGGGAGCATCTGCAGCTAATGCGCTGATATGTCGAACCCTTGCGAACGCTGCCCAATAATCCACCCGGGTCTGGATCTGCCTTACAGCTGGGCCAAGGAAACTTAATAAAACGTACGTGCGTAAATTATTTCAAGCGCATTTTCATTGTTCACATCCCAGCTGTGCTAGCTTACCTTGGTCTTGGCGCAAAAGTCCTATCTTTTTATCTTATGCGGAGAACAACGCATTGCCTGTTTCTTCAAACATGACCGGTCCCATCTTAGTGACGGGGTAGACATTAATGTATTCCTCGCGGTCAGTTACGATAGTGGTCGTGAGCGTGGTTCTGCCTGCGCTGACCATACTGGCGACATGTCTCCGGTTTGTGGCACAGGGCAAAAGCCGCGGCCGGTGGACGGCAGACAGCATTCTGGTGATTGCAAACTGCGTGAGTGTCTCGGAATACAACGATAACGTAAATCTGACCTCTTTGAATAGATCATCCTGGTAGGATCTGGATGCCTCACCATTGTGGGCGCGACCCGGGGTGGCATTGGTGCGAACTTGGGCACAGTGGACGAGGCTACTATTATACGATTTAGAAAGGCACGTTATGCGCGTGTGCCTCGGGTTTTCCTAATAAAGTATTAACGAGACAACCCCGATTTTACAGATTGACTTTGTGTCCGAATTTTTCTACGTCTCCACAGTTGGGATCGTGAAATTGGCGCTGCTGCTCTACTATCGTCGCATCTTCCTCTTCTCGCTAGTCTCGCCCCGCTTTCGCATGGTGAATAACATCATGCTTGGGGTTGTAGGTGCCTGGATGGTAGCTTTCTATATTGCGACTATTCTCCAAGGGCGACCGATCTCGTGGAACTGGACCGAAGTGGGCTCGGTCATCAACCTCCACGATTTCTTCATCGCCGAAGCCGCCACTGATATCGCGTTGGATACGATTGTGCTCTGCATGCCGACGCTCGTTGTGTATCGGATGCGTATGTCATTGCGCAAGAAGGTTCTTGTGATTGCTATTTTTGGTCTTGGATTTTTGTACTGCCATCCTTATGCTACTTTGTGCTAAATGTTGTTTTCTGACACGATACAGCTGCGTAATTACATCGGCTATCCGACTATACTATGTGACGAGATTTTTCAACATCTCTGTTACAGTTGATCCGGATGGATTTGCAGGTGTGTCCTATTTGCGAAACATACGCGCTAAATAACTAATCGATGACTCAGGTGCCGTGACAAACCTCGACCTGTGGTCTCTGATCGAACCCTGTGTCTCCACCATCTGTGCTTGCCTACCGTGTATGGGACCTCTCATACGTGGTAATATCAGTCCCTCGTCTCTCCTCAGCAGTGTGCGGGCCATTTTCTCCATCCGGAGCAATGATAGCAGTGAGAGAGCTGGGGCCGTTCAATCAGAGAGCAATCACCAGCAGAATGAAAGCAATACCAACAAAACCAATGATACAGTTTCAGAAGTCGCCGCGCCGGGGCATGGACGAGCTGACAGTCGTCATTCAGGCAGTAGTAGTCTTGGACCGCATAAGGCCAAGACTACGTTGTCTGAAGAGGTTGATCAGGAAGATATTGTGGCTTTTGGAGGGTCTACAGACGCACACCCCATGCAGTCAAGGGACCATGATAATGTCTAATGAATGACTGTTTGGTTTTTAAAAAATACCACGAATCAAAACAAAATTAAAACCAAACCATGTTGTCGCTAATGCAATGTGCCTTTTAGAATGTGGCCGCAGCATTATTCTCAAAGGGGTTGTCTTTAGCACAATACTAATCAAATGCTGTTTTAAAGTTCCGAGTCCCCTGTGGCTGCCTACGTCTATCGCTGTGCCCCACAGACCACAGAGCCCCCTCCTTCTCTCTCACACTCTCACTCCCACTTTTTTCTTATTCTTATTCTGTCTCTCTCTTACTTTCTCTCTCGCTTTATCACTAGATTCTCTCTATTTCTTTACCCATCAATGTCTTTTTGGCAAAAGCTCCAGCTAATTCCCATTCCATCAAGCATGGCTGCTGCGAAGCCATACACAAAATTCAGCCTCCCTGGCCATACTCTTCCGATTGATTTTGCCCCCGAAGTCCACAGGTATAAAAAAGTTCGTACCCGCAATGGCCAAGTCGGGTTTGGTAGACGCCTGTTGCCATCTGTGCTGATGAGACAAGATGTGGTTGATGGATATTCTGGGTATGTATTTTTCTTTAATATGCCGGAAACAACGACTTACATTTTCAAGGCTACGGTTGACCACATTAAGAGAGTTTACAATGCTTCAACTCATGAATGAAATCACCGATAAAGAAAACTGGTGGATAAAGGTGTGGTTTCCGGTTTCTTGTTTGTATTAACAACTATGTGCTGACCGAGGCAAGATATTCAACGACGAAATCATCGAGAAATGGAAGAGTGAAGCGATGAACGGTGACCAAGATGTCAGTCAGCCTATGATTGACTGGGTGATAGCAGAACTTCGATATAGAGCCTCATTGCTTGAGAAGTCGCGCATGTATACTGTGTTCAACGGTGACGTTGTCAAGTCAGATGATGCTGTGTCCAAATCGCTCAAAGATGCCCTCAAGCAGGCTGTGCGCCCGCTAGAAGATGCCCCCATCAAAGACTGGCATCCCGGATCAGACGACAAAGTCTTAGACCTTGTTCATCCGTCGATGTATCCACTTGTTTATGGGTGCAGTCGTATTCTACAGGACGAGGTCATTGGTCTTGAAGATTGCATGAGTCGTATTGGGCACGGAGAAGTCCTTCCGATCCCTAGCGAATATCTTACAACCAACAAAAATGTGTATAGCGACAGGTTTCAGTGGCTTCCGTGTGATGTGGAATTGACATCGGATTCAAGCTGCAAGATTGTTAGCTACATTAACAATCTTCACCCGCAGAAATACGCCGACTTGTATGCAATAATTGAGCAGGTTATTGACAGAGCTATTCCATTATGGAATGCGACACTCACGCCCCTGGATGAACGTTACCGTTATAGGCGAGTTCCATATGTGCGTATTCCGTACACCAACGTCGACTATACTCTACCAGAAAATGGGCCGACGCAGCTTCCAGATGAAGACGAGGATACTTTCCTGGATCGACGCGCCGATTGGGAGTCTGACAATAGACGCACCACTCAACCAGAACCTTCGTGTTTCACACCACCAGTGGAAGGGGCTGATTCTCCTATGGTAGACTTGCGCAAAGACAAGAAAGACGAACATGGACTGCAAGTAATTGTGAAGCTAGCAAACATTCATTTGACACCTGAGAAACCAGAATATGAAGGGGGTTCTTGGCACGTTGAGGGACAGATGGTTAGTTCGTATTGTATTACACTTGATGAATGGGCTAACAATGTTTTAGAACGAGCATATTTGTGCCACGGCATTGTACTACTACGATTCCGAGAACATCACCGAGTCAAGACTAGCATTTCGCCAACAATCCGCTTTTGATGGCTTAGATATTCGTTATGAACAAGAACACCATGAATGGCTATCAACCGTTTTTGGCTGTGAACAGGACGGATCCCAGGTGCAAAATGTCGGCAGCGTTGTATGCAAAGAAGGCCGGCTCTTGACTTTTCCCAATATCCTGCAACATCGGGTTAGCCCATTCCGCCTCCAGGATGCGTCCAAGCCGGGCCATCGAAAAATTCTTGCCCTATTCTTGGTCGATCCAGCAATCCGGATAATCTCTACAGCCCATGTTCCTCCACAGAGAAAGGATTGGTGGAAGGAAGAACTGATGCGTCTGGATACACTAAATCGTCTACCGCGAGAGCTACAGGACCAGATATATGACCAGACTGACTTTCCGTTCGATCAAAGGAAAGCTGAGCGTCTGCGGGTGAAATTAATGGATGAACGAAAACATTTTTCTGCACATAACCAGAAGACGTTTGAGACGAATTGGTTTTCTCTATGCGAGCATTAACCTATTCAGCCCAAACATAATATACTGGATACGGCATAGAATTCGTGTTTCTGCTCATGACAAAGTCACTGGGGCTATCAAGCAACGCCTGACTTGTTCTTTGACAACTGTGCTGCACGTGGAATGATTGTGTTATGGTAAAGCTGCCCATCTCCTTAATCTATCCACTCAAAAGTCATTCAGGTAGCCAAAATTGACAGTCGCAGTTCAAATCTCATCTCTATTAACTAGAAGTAAACTGCTTAGGAAAGAACCCTTCGTAGTAGTCCCGCTTACCCAGCGGCACCCCTTCCTTTCGCAGAATCCCATACGCAATAGAAAGATGAAAGTAGATATTCGGCAAGACAATCGTATGGGCATACGCCGCACCGCTCATGTCAACCGACTTCTCTGGGCCCAAGGGAGTGCTCGAAACGACGTCGCTGTGTTGGTTGACGACGTCCTTGTCGGCCTCGTTAAGCGCCTTCAACGCCGCGTCGATGCGCTCGTAGCACTTGGTAAATGACGCGAGATCGCCTTGAAAAACGACCGGCACCCGGCCAGTTAGTTTTGCGGCTAAGTTCTCTGAGAATTGGGTCGCGAGACGGATTTGGTCGGTCAGGGGGTACATGTCCTCGTGTAGACGAGCGCTGAACAGAGTGTCGGCATTGGGGCGTTGCTCAGCTTGATTGAGGATGTGGACTAGGGTACGGAGGATACTCTGTACCACTGTAATTGTTCCGTCGTAAAATGTGTGGCTCATTGTGTACGAGTTGAGGAGGGTTGAAAGGTTGTTGTGGCAAGTAAAACCGGATGAAAAGGCGGGCAGTTTTAAGCTTATAAGATTGATCCACTCTTATCACCGGTAGCGCTTTCTCATTGGCTAGAGGCTCTTTAGGTATTCTGCGGGGTAAGACTTTAGACGAGCAAATGGAACATTGTCGAGATTCAAGTATGTCAGTGCCTGAGCATGGTAGAGATTGGGTGAACAGGGGACCTCCGGTACATTAAGACCGCTGTGACCAATAGTAAACGCACGCCATCAGGCTGAGTGCATATCTTCGAATACTGAAATGCGCATGTGTCAGACTGCGCTATTGGTTGCTTCGTGTGATAGAGCTAGTGAGATTCAAGTTCTCTCGTCGCCTCGCATTGGCCCGGATTAATTACCCTTGGCAACCACATTGGTTTAAGTGCATGTAGACATGATGCCGAAGCCTTGTGCAAATTTTTTTTGCAACTCACTACATATGTCACGACAGCGGCCATGTCGGACCCTAATGACTATACCATTGGGTGGATTAGTGCCTTCCATCTCGAGTATGTTGCGGCACAACTCTTCCTCGAGAAGAAAGTCGAGAAGCTGAAGCGAGTCCACCCAAATGACAACAATCATTATACCCTCGGGAGAATCGGGCACCATCATGTTGCGATGGCCGTATTGGCCGCTGGACAGCACGGTGTGACATCTGCATCACTGGCAGCGGCACATATGTGGCAAACATTCCCCAATCTGAGAATGTGTTTGATGGTTGGCATCGGTGACGGTGTGCCGAGCGAAAATCATGATATACGCCTAGGAGACGTTGTCGTCAGCTGTCCAACGTTTCATAAAAAAGCCGGCAATCTTGGCGGAGTAGTTCAATATGACTATTACAAGACAATTCGAGAGGGCCGTTTCCAAAGCGCGCGATTTCTAAACGAGCCCCCGCGACCTCTTCTTAAAGCCGTGGAGGGTCTTTGCGCAGAATGCAAAATACATGGAAATCAGATTGATGTGTACATGTTGGCTACACTAGAGAAATATTGTGCCTCAGGCCAATTGTCAACCAAATCGGGTGATTACTAACCGACTCGGCTCCGAATTGGTTCCTAGGCAAGGCTTCCTATTTGAGAACGTAATTCGCTGATCCCCCTGAATTAATTAGGATTATGTGATCGGATCAATTTACTAAGAAAACGCCTATATAAACTGATAGATTATCTATATAAATTAGAATAATATGCTCCTTATAATAATCAATTTAACCTATTTACCAACCCCAGTTTTACACTAAGTCTACCGAATTATTAAGCAGTGCTAAGATCCCGCAGTTTATCAGTTATAAGCCCAGTTACATCTATATAATCTATCTATCCTGAGATTATTTAACACTAAGTTGATATTCAAATACAAAATTATTACATCATTTACCTCTATTAGTAGAGAATTAGACTCTTAAAGCTATTTCTATTATCTAAATTAATTTAATAATATAAGATTAGAAAAATTTAAAAAAATCAATATTATTTTTAGTAACTATACTAATTAGAAAAAATAAATATATAAAATTAAAAGAGTTATTATAGCGCAAAATATTTAATAATATATTAATATATTAAAAAAGTCCTTTAAATCTATATTAATAAAACTAGATTTATCTTCTAAATTAGTGATTAAAGTAGACTCTAACTTAACTCTAAATCGACCTCTAGATAGATCCTTTAAATTAGAATAATTTTACGTTAAATATAAAGCTTAAAAACGATATAAAAGAGATATAGAGATTATAAATATCTATATCAATAAATATCTTTATAAAAAGAACCGCGTTTATATTTAAAATATAAATAATATTTATAATTAATTAAAAAAGCTATCTAAATTATTCTTTATAATAATAAAGTAAAAAAGAATTAATCTTATTAAATAATATTATTAAATCATAAAAATATTAAAAAATTATAATTCTAAGGCTTAAGCTATAAGATAAGAAAATATTATTAATAAATATAAAGAAACTAATCTATTTAATATATAAAATAAATATTATATAAAGAATTTTATATTTATTATTAAATATATTATATCTCACTTTTTTTAAATTTAAAATATTAAGTTTATTAATTTTTAAATTAAAAGAGAAAAATTACTAAAATTTTTTAATTTATTTAAAAAATTCTTTATTTATATTAAATAAGTAAAAAAATATTTTAAAAAATAAACTAATATTATTTTCTAAAATTAATTAGAAGTAAATTATTAATTAAAAATTAATTATTTTAATAAAAAAGAGAATAATAAAGAATAAAATTAATAAAAACTATATTTAACTAGTAAATATAATTATAAATATAAATTTATAAATTATCTTTATATAAATTTTAAAAAGTATAGAAAAGAATTTAATTTTAATTTTAAAGATATAAAGAATCTATAAAAAAAGTATATAAAATATTTTAAAATAAAATATATATATAATTATATAATTAAAAATTTTAAAAATAAAATAAATTTTAATTTTAAGAAATTAAAGTAAATATAAATTATTAAATTTAATAAATTTAATAAAATTAAAGAAAAAAGTAAGTATAAAATTAATATTTTTAATATAGATAATAATAATATTAAGAGATTTATATATTTAATTATTATATAATAATCTAATACTAATTTTATTATTAAAAAAGTAGATAATAATAATTTTAAAAATAATTAAATATATAATATTAGTATAAATTTATATATTTATAATAATTAAAATTAGTTTATAAGCCTTAAACTAGAATAAATAATTATTAGTATTAGTAATATAAAAATTATATATAAAAATATAAAAGAAATAATTTTATGTGAGGCACTGCGTGGAGTAAGAAAGATGATCTATTAGTGAATCTCTGAATAGAGAAGCTATCTAGATATAGTTATATGACTTGTATATAATGTAAGTGAGATAGTTATGTAACAAAATGCTCTTTGAAAAAGACTATGTTATATTCTTATAGTATATAAGCTAAAGAAATAGAAAGAGAAACTAAATTAATAAAGAAGAAAAAATACTTTTTAAAAAAGACTATACTTTAAAAAAAAAAAAATAATAATGAAAAGAAAAAAAAAAAGCTTTTAACTAATATCAGTCTATAAAGTAATATTTTTTTATTTTAACTTCTATCTTTAGCTAATTAGTATTATCAGTTTAATTCTACTTTTTTATTAGAATTTATTTACTCGTTATATTAAGAAAAATTATTTATATAGAAAAGATTAATATATAATTAATATTAGTTACTACTTCTTTATATAATTATTTTATTATATTTATTATTATACTAAATTTTTGTGAATTATATAGTTCTATTTATATATATAAAGACTTACTATAATATTTAAGAATTATTTTATTAGTTATTTCTATTATTTCTTTAATAATTTTATATTTTAAAAGATGTATATAGATAGTATATAAATAGTCGCTAAAGATCTAGTTTAAAATAGTAAATTATTTATTTATAGTTTATAGTAGTTTCTTTAGAGATTTTAATTTATTATTTAGTTTCAAAAGTATCTAATACATTTTTATTATATAGTTTTTTAGATATTAAATATAGTTTTTATTTAATAATTTAATATTACTTTATTCTTTCTATAGTTTTTTATATAAATATTTAATCTTACTTTGTACTATAATTATTTTATTAATTATTATATTTTTTATAGTTAAATTATCTATTAACTAAATATTAAATTAAAGAAGCTTAAGCTTAGTTTTAATTTATTAAATTTTATATTCTTTTTTTTATAGTTTTATAGTATCTATTAGTATAGTTTAATTAGATAATAATTTAATAAGTATATAATTCTTTAGAGGTACTAAAAATAGATTTATTATAATAAGATTATTTAAACTTAATATATTACTACTATTAGCGAGAAGTTTTTATAGGCGATCTAAAATATTATTTTTATAGTTAAATAAATTCTATAAGTCTCTAGTATTAGTTAATATTAATATTATATTATTAATTCTTATCTTTATTACTATAATATTATCTTTGTATTTTCTTTTCTCTTAGATTAGATCGTTAATAATATTTTATAAGTTTGGATATAGAGATAGATTTAGTAATAAATATAGTAATAATCTTATATTTATTAAAAAAAGTTAACTTTATCTATATATATTAATTAATTATATACTAAATTTTTATTTTAAATAGATATTTACTAAGAGTTTATATATATTAAATAGCCTTTAGATTATCTTATTTATAAATATAATATAGAAGTTTTTTTTTATATTTTCTAATATATTTATATCTATATAGATAAGCTAGTTCTATATTATTTTAATATTAAGAACTTTTCTAATTAATATTAATAGATTATATACTATAATCTTAAGTTTTTTTATATTAATAAGCTTATTCTTAGCTTATATAAAAAGATTTTTAAATATCTTCTTATTTCTATTAAGATTAGATTTTTATAATATTATTTTAATCTTTTTTTTTTACTAATCGATTTAAATAGAATAAATAAGTGTTATATTATAGATTAATTATATTAATAGTTTGTTATTCTAGAAGAATATATAAATTTATTTTATCTTTATAGTAGTATAATAATAATAATAGATAAAGCTATATACTTAATAGAGATATATTAAAAGAGAGATAAGATAAATAATAATAGTAAAATAAAGTTTTTAAAAATAAAAATTTCTTATAGAGATAATATTAAATATAATAGTTATATAACTTATATTAGTACTAGTTATTTAGTTAATATATATTATAAAAAACTTTTATAAAAGTTTCTAGTAGTTATCTAACTAATTCTTTTATAGTTAGTAGTTATTTTTAGAATTATATTTTTTTTATTTAACTTTATACTTTATAATTATCTTATAATAATAATTAACTAAATTAATCTATTTATTAATAATCGCTTTAATTTTATATCATTTAATACTATTTATATTAATAATAACTTTATCTTAGCTAAAGTACTTATAATAGTATTCTTTTAGATATAGTTCTAAATATATTATTAAAAAGATTTTATATATTTATTACTTTAATAATATTTTTAGCTTATAAATTAGATAGCTAATATATCTTATAACTTTAAAAGATTTTATAAATTACTTTTATAGCTTAAAGTTTAAGATACTATTCTAATCTATTAAGATTATATATCTATAATATAGATATAATAGAACTAGGTTGTTCTTTTTAAAAATAATCTATTAATAATTTTTGTTAAAAGATTTTTTTATATCTATAGTAGTAAGTTTAATTAATTTAATTATATTTTTTTATATAGACTAATTTTAGAATCTTATTATTTTTTTATTTAATAATATAAGTTTATTTAATAACTTGATTCTATATATTAATTTGTATAGATTATAGCTAATTACTATAGAATAAGTACTATTAAGATACAATTATATAGCTAAAAGAAACTTTAATTAGTCTTTAATATTATTTAGTCTATTAAGTATATAATAAAATATAATTTTAGTAATCTAGTTAGTAATTTTAAATTAGTTATTTATTTAGCTATATTATATAGTACTAAATAAAAGCTTTATTTTAATAGCTTAAAATAGTCTTTATTAAAACTAATTAATAAATTTCTAATCTCTATTAGAGATAATTTATTTAAAAAATCTCTAGTTAGCTTCTATAAGTTATATTATTAAAAGCTTTTTTTAGTTATTAACCTTATATTTTATTATTTTAAATATAAATGTTTTCTTTTTTAAAAACTTATCTATTACTATTAATAAAGTGTTAAGACTGTTTAAAAACTCTAATAAATAAAGAATAAAATTAATTATTAATATATAAAAAGATATATTTAAAATTATAATTAATTAAAAACTTCTAAAAGGTTTATAATATCTAATAAAGTTTTTAAAATAGTTTTTATATTTTTTAATATATTTTTTAGCTTTCTTTAATGCTTATTAGATTATAAATCTATTAAAATAATATAGAAGGCGCTCTATTTCTCTATAGTCTTGTGAGGCTCCAGACGTTATATCTAGTATATAACCCCTCGGTGCACGTTCGGCACCCTTAGAAAGCCTCACATGATATTCGCCAAGGCACTAGTAGAGCAAGGAATTACTTCTATCATATATATAGTAAATATATTACTAATAACAATTAGTTTATATATATATCTATATATATATTTAGTTATTAAATCTAGTGCTTTATCTATTTTTTAAATAATCTTCTCATATTCTAATTACTTTATATCTTTAGATAGAGAGTTAGCAAGTATTAAAAATAGTTAATATAAAAAAAACACCTATAGCTATTATCTCTAAGTAAAATCTAAATAAATCTAAATAGATATTATTTTAACTAGAGTTTATAAATAATTTAATCCTTATAGAGGTGCTATAAAAGAAAAGCTAGATATAAGTCTAGATATCTAAGTCTATACTATTAAATCTAAAAGAGATATTTATCTAACTTATAAAGAAATAGTTAGACTTTATATCACTTTCTAAGTTAAAAAAGGTTAATAAATATTTTAAATAATAAATCTATATAGCAGAGTTAAAATAGAAAATACTATAAATTTAAAATTAAATTTAAAATCTTATTGCTACTAATATAGTTATAAAAGAAAAGTATTTTTAAATTAATATTTTTATAGATAAATATTCTTTAAAATTTAAAATAGATAATTCCTATACTAATAAGACCTATAGTAAATATAAAATATTTATAAAAAGAGCTAAATTTTAGTTTAAAAAATATTTAAAATAGTATATTATATATTTAGAATATAAGATTAATAAAATAATAAATAATCTAGATTAATCTTATTTTCTATAATACTCTATATTCTAAAAGAAATATAGAGATATAGTAAATATAAATTAGAATAATTTTAAAGACTATCTATAATAAATCTTTAATAACTTTAATATTTTTTAAATTGAAGCCTTATACTAATATATTAATATTAAGTAAAGAGAAGAATAATTTATATATAAATTTATATAATATCTTTATATATAAAAAAAATAAACAGATATTAAATATATAAAAGACTAACGAATAAAATAATTTTAAATTAAAATCTTTCTAAGTATTTAAAGTAAAGTTTAGAAATATAAAAATAAATTAAATAATTATAAAATAACTATTATATTTTTTTAAAAAGTAGAAGATTTAATACTAAAATAATAAAAAGCTAGAATATTATATTAGAAAAAATCTATTCTATTATACTATAGACCTAAAAATAGTAATAGATTAAAAAACTAACTAATAGATAGATAGTAAGGACCTAGTATAAGATCTAGGCCCTAAGAAGGATCTCTAAAGAAGAATATTAAAGGCTAAGATCGATATAAGAATAATATAAATAACTAAAACTACCTTAAGTATAATTAACTAGATTATTAATCTAAAAAATATTTAAATCTAAAGATTAAAAAGAACTAAAGAAATATAAATAATTTAAAAAATTAGAATCTTAACTATTAGATATAGTAGCTATATTAAAAATTAATTTTAATATTATATTTAGAAATAATTCTAAACTAAAGTAGCTTTTAGTAGCTAAGATAAGGCTTTTAAATATAATTAAAGTTTTAATATTTTAAGCACTTATAGATAATAAAGCCTAAAGAAGTTTTATAGATTAGAGTTTAATAGAAAAGTTAAAATTTTATTTATATAAGATACTTTAAAGAATAAAAGCTGTTAATAAATATTAAATCTAGATTTATAATAGATATAAATTAGATATATAAGCTATAGATTCTAAAAGTCTATCTTAAACTATAAGCTATATATTAAATATAATAAATATTAATAGTTATAATCTTATACTAAATATACTATAGCTTTAGATAGTAAATTTTAATATAAATTAGACTATTAGTTGTTAAATCTACTAATTCTATATTAATATAGAAAGAGTTAAAATTCTAATACTATATAAAATATAAAAGAAGCTTTTAACTAGATATATTATATACTAGATACTGCTTAATATCTTTTAGATTAATAAATTAAGGCTATATATAGCTAGACTTAATAGTAAAAAATATATTAAAATATTATTAAATAAATCTAAAAAATAGAAATTAATAATAGAATTAGAATAAAAGCTTTTAAAATATCTTTAAGAATATAAAAATATTTTTTTAGAAAAAGCTATAGATATATTATCTAAATATATAGCTTATAACTATACTATTAATCTTAAACTAGATATTATATTATTTTATAAATTAATATATAGGCTTACTAAGTCTGAATAAAAAATCTTAAAAATCTATCTAAAGACTGCCTTAAAGAAAGACTAGATAAAATTATTAAAAAGCCTAGCCAGGGCTTTTATATTATTTATTCTATGTAAGGTTGTTTGTCTGGATAGACTGTATAGTGGTTATAGGATCCTACTTGGAACCGACTAGGAGGCTACTCGCTATCGAGACAATATAAACATATGTAGATAGAAAAAAATGGATTATAAGATTTCAAGAATAATCCACTTAAGGCTTCCTAATCTATAAAAGAAGATCTTAAGCTTATAAGTGTAATCTAAGAAGCATTCTTACTTCTTAATTAGATTATATAATGCAAGTATACAGAATAAACCCTTTAATTATAATATATTATAATTAAGATTATTTCTAAAATCTAAGAATCTATAGGATTCTTAGTTAATTAAAACAGACTAGTATATAAAGCCTTATATTCTATCTTTTCTAGAAGGCTTTAGCCTTGATATCTAAGAATTAAATATAGAAATTACTTTAAAAGTTCCTAAAAAAATTACTATAGTAGTTAGTTAATAAAAATAAATAATATTATAGTTTCTAAATATAAAAAGCAGTTTAATACTATAAAAAGTAGGGCTTTTATATATATTATACATAATAAACACTAAAAATAAATATAAGACTTTTTTTTTTCTAGATACTATAGTATTCTAATAAATAACTTATCTTAATTTTTTTAATTTATAGATAGTTTATAAAAGATTTTAAATATTAAGCTAATTAGTTAATATATAATTTATTTAGAATTTAATTTTTTATTTATTTTAATCTCTTTACCTTAACTATAATAGCCCCTTATGCTTCTAATTCTATTTATTAATCCGTCTATTTTATAATTTAATCTTGATTTAACTTGAATATAGAAGACCTTAACTTGTTATAGAGCTGCTAGCTCTATTTATTATGGTTATAGCTGTATCCAACGTCTTTTTATAGTAAGATTTCTTATTAGAATTAAGTTGATTTCTATAAGGTTAAGATCTTTATAGTTAATTTTAGATCTTAATATATTCTTATCTCTAAGTTGGTTGACTTTTTAACTAATAATTTTAATATAAAGCGATCTTTTTAAATAATTAATTAGATTATTTAATCTTTTTACTAATCTTACCTTGCTTATCTTTAGATAGGTTATTAATGTAATTTTTTAAAAAGTAAGTAATTTATTACTAATTTTTAATTAGATTTATAAGCTAAGTCTTTTATCTCTTTTTTTAATAGACTCTAACTTAGAGTCTAATTAAAGTTAGATCACTAAGTAAGTATATAGAAAAAAACTAAGTTAGATTTTAGTAATATTTTTAGAATAGATCCTGCTATAGATAAGCTTATAGTAAAAAATATTATTAAGACTTCTTATTATATATAGATTAATAATTTAATATCTATACTAATAGTCTTAGCGCTAAATTCTTTAATAATTAATTAATTTTAATCTAGCTAAGCGCTAGACTTTTTAAAGTTTTATAATTCTAAAACTAGAACCTTTTTATATATATTTAATACTTATAATTTATTACTATTAAGTAGTTAAAACTTATATAAACTAATAAATATTCTAGATAGCTTTTTTAGTATTATCTCTATAATAAATAAATATTTAGTACTATAGCAGAAAAATCTATATCTATATTATATAAAGATACTTAATATATACTAAACATTCTATATATAATCTTTATTTAGCTAGAAATATTATTACTATTTTATTTTAAATATAAAATACAATTCTATATTAAAAAGATAGCTTACCTCGTTCTAAATTATATAGTAAATCTTCTAGATATATAATATTATTACTAATAGCTATTAAGTCTACTATAACTAGATTAAAGTAATTAAAGATAATATCTAAAAGAATCTCTTCTTATTACTTTTCTAGTTATAAACTTGACTAGCTAGTATATCTATAACTAATTAAATAATAGCAATAAAGGCCTATTTTAATTAAATAGAAAACACTATAGTATAGATTCTTTAAGCTATAAATAGCATTATAAATTACTATTTCTTTTTTAATATTTTAACATATATATTAAGATTTTAGATAGTAAATCTATTTAAATATTATACTAATTACTCTTTTAGTCTCTTAGAATATACATTCTTATAATAGTATTATTTAGTCTTTAGACTAATAAAATTAATTTTTAAAATAATTAATTAGTTAGATCTCTTTTCCTTTTATTAATAAATAATAAGTAATAAATAATAAAAATTTTTTTTTTATATAAAATATCTTCTTTAAATCTTTATTAAACCTTAAACCCAGTAAGAAAATAGAAAAAGTAATTTAACTATCTTTTAAATTCTTAATAAAAGTTATATAGCTTACTTCTTTTAGTTATTTTAAAATAGCTAAAATAAAAAGATTTAGTTCTATATAGATAGATAGATATTAACTTAACTCTAAGTTAGAATTAACTAGGAACTATAATTCTATAAAAAAATTAAAAAATCTAAGATTAGAAAAAATTTTTTTTATTTTTTATAAAATATAAACTCTTATATTTTTTTAGAAGTTTTTTTATATTATTAAGATCCTTTTTATTTAATTATAAGTTTTTATAAGATAAATATCTAAGCTATTTAACTAAATACTATTTCTGCTAGTAGTATATATAGTAATTAATAATAACTTTAATTTTCTATTTTTTATAGTTATTAATTATAATTACTTATAGTTTCTATATGATTTTTTTATTTTTTCGTTTGTAATAGAGTTCTAATAAGAATATATAAAATATAGAGTGAATTTAATATTAACTACTTAATAGTCTAAATTAATAAGCTTATTAATTTATTTTATTAATAACTTTAAAGCTTTCTTTAAATAGAAAGTCTATTTTTTTATTTAGATAAAAGGACTTAAGATTTTTTATAGATAGTATTACTTTATTTTTTATTAAATATTCTTAAGATTAATACTTTTGATTATAATAAATAGCTTATATTATAGTAGCTTATTTAAAATAGAATTTAACTATTTCTCTAATTTCTTTGATTTTCTCTATATATTCTTAGACGCTCTATATAAAAGAAAGCTTAATAGGCTTATTAAAAGATGTCTTTAGATCGAAGCTAACTAGACTCTAAAGTAGCGATGTCTTTATACTTATATATTTAGAATTATTATATATAAACTAAACCACTAATAGATATTTTAACTAATCATCTTGCCGCTAATTTATATAGCAACAAAGGTAATACTTTAAAATCTAATTTAATTATTTAATCTAGCCATCAGTTTATAGATAAAAAATAGTACTAAATCAGCGCTTAATTCCAAATTAATATATTAGTTCAGACCAGAATCTATTTATAAAAAGCAATCTTCTATTAAAAATAATACTATCTAAGTATCTATAAATATTAAAAACTTTCTCAGTCACTATATCTACAAATTCTTTAATATTAATACTTTTCTAATATAGAATAAAGATGCTTAATTTAGTAAATTAATTTATAATAACTAATATAGTATTATAGATTATTTTCTAAAATATACTTAGAGATAGATTAATAATAAAATCTATAAATAAATTCTTACTTAATTTTAATAGGACTAGCAGAGACTATAATTAACTATAAAGTTGATACCTTTATACCTTTATAAGCTAGTATATCTTATAAATATAAATATACTTATTAATATCTTAATCTATTTTAGACTAATAATACTTCTATTTTAATAGATTAGAAATCTTTATAACGCTAAAATAACCTATATATAGATAATTATAATATAACTTTATAAAAATACTTTATAAAGCTATATTTACTAGTATATATACTCTCTCTTAGTAATATAGAATATTATTTTTAATAGTCTATATTATCTCTAAGTTAACTCTAAGTTAATTCCTTAGTGAGTCTAATATATTAGATTTAGAAATCTTAGCCGCTTTAACTATCTTTTATTATATAAAGGTATTTTTTTATTATAGCTTTTATACTAGGTCTATTATTACTAATATTAAAAAGCTAAATATGTTCTTAGTTTATATTATTCTAAGTATAAGACTTTTCTAATAATAGATTATATAATCTTTACTATTTTATTTAAGATCTATATAAGATCTATCTGTATCTACTCTAGCCTCAGAACTATTTTTTAGAAATATTAAACTTATTAATTATATATTAGATTTTAAAATACTAAGTTTTAGTTTTTATTATAAAGTTAAAAGTAAACTAATATTTTTTTCTTTCTTATTATCTTTAAAAAAGTCTAGCTACTAAAATAGAATATCTAAAAAGTTTCTTACTCTAAACTTATATTTAATTTTAAAATTATAAGCCGCTAAAAGCTAGGTTTATTTAATCTATTTTACACTTAATTTTTTTATAAAAAAAAAGTATGTTAAGTTCTAGTAATCTATCTATATATAGATTATATATTTACTATCTTTAAAATAGTAATATTATTTCTAAAAAATATAAACTATTATATCTAATTCTTAATTATATATAAACTAGTACTATTTTTAATTACTATACTTTTAATTTAAAAAAACAATAAAATACTAGTATAGTTGGTTTCTAATTAAAACTAACTTAGAATTAGATTATAAAAGTATAGTATCTCTATTAACTTTTAAAATATCTATTATAATCTTTATTCTTTTATTTAGATTAAAGTATTATATAACTAGAGGATTTATAAAGACTTTATAAAGCTTATTAAATATCGCTTTTACCTTTAAAGATAGTTTAAATTTATAAATCTCTATTCTAGGGTTACTTTTTATTATATCTAATAATAGAGCTATTAAAGTAGAAAAGTTTCTTATAAATTTTCTAAAAAACTTAGTAAAATCTAGAAAAATCTATATATTTTATATAGACTTAGGTTTAGGCTAATTAAAAATAACTTTAGTATATTTAATATCTATTAAGATCCTATACTTATTTATAATATAATCTAGGAATTTAACTCTCTATTAATAGAAATTATATTTTAAAGCCTTTATAAATAACTAATAATCCTTTAGTCTTTATAAGATTTATTTAATATATTCTTTATATTCTTTAAAAAATTTAAAAAAAATTAATATATTATTAAGATATATAATTATAAAATTATTAATTAGACCTTTCAAAGCATTATAGATATAAAATTAGAAAATAACAAAAATATTAATTAATCTAAATAACATAATTAAATATTTAAAATATCTATATTAAATTTAAAAAGTAGTTTTCTATTTATCTCTATACTTAATCCTTATTCTATAATATGTATCATAGAGATTAATTTTTATATAAAGTCTAGATCTAACTAATTAATCTAATATCTCATTAATCCTTAATAGCGGGTAATGGTTTTTAATTATTACCTTATTAAGACTATAATAATCTATATAAACACATAGTAATCTATCTACTTTTTTAATGAATAAGACTAATACACCTATTAGACTTATTAATTCTCAGATCCATTCTTTTTACTACATTTCTTCAAGATAGATATGTAGATATTCTAATTCTTTAGCAAAGTAAGGATATAAAGACCTATAAAATAGTTTTTTAAATCTAATTTTAAATCTATCTAATAGTTAATATTTTTAAATAATAAAATAGCTACTTCTTCTTCTAAAAATACTTCTATATAATCTTTATATACCTATAGAAGTATTCCTTCTTTTAATTCTAATAATTTTACTATTAAAAAAAAAAGAGTTATTATTCTTACTAAAATATTAAAGCACTTTAGTTTTTTTATTTTAATTTAAATAATTAATTCTTTATTTTTTTTAAATTACTATTTTTACCCATGCTAGATTAGAATTATAAAGTCTTTATTCTAAAGCTATCTTTTTCCTAGAATAACATTAAACCCAGTTATATCGATAATATAGAATTTTAAAGAATAGCTCTTCCACTATTCTTTAATATTAATAAATATAGTATCTAGATTAAAGATATTAAAGTAAGTTATAGTTTATTTATTTATAAATTTAACTAGTCTTTTAAGATTCTAAATTAGCTTTTAACTAGCTTTAAATAGAAACTTTAAAAAAATAAAATTTTTATCTACTTTTATATTAAGTATAATAGCTATCTTTAATATTACTTATAGAAATATTATTTTAATTTAAATTAATATAATAAAGTTCTTCTTATCTACTTTATTTCTTAAACTAGCTATTACTAGCTATTATTACTATACTAGTCTTTTCTTAGAACATTTCTTAGTCTTTTTTTTCTTTTTAAACTATACTATATTTAATTTAAATAAAATTAATTTACTTTTTACTATATAGATAGATCTATAATTAAAAGTAAGATATCCTTTTTTATTATAGTAAAAGTAAATAATTTTAGATTTATCTTAATCTCTAAAGAACATTTTAAGTTTCTTATTAGAACTCTTTAAGTCATCTAAATTAGATCTTTAAACTTACTTTTAATTTAGCTTTAAGTTAGAGCTAGATTAATCCTATTCTCTAAAAAAGTTTCTAAAATAATTTTTAAAATTATTATTATTTCTAATTCTTTTTTTAAGTAGCTATTTATACTTTTTAATTTAAAATAAACACTAAGCTATAGCTACTAAATTAGTAATTTTAAGAGATAATATCTCTATTTTAGTGATATCTAAATGGATTTTAGGAAGCAGCTTAGCTAGATAGATTTAGTATTTAAAAATATCTTCTTTTAATAGCTTAACACTTCTTTCTTTTACTTTCTTATATATAATAGAATACTAAGAATAAAATAATTCTAGATCTTAATTATTAGACTACTTTAGATTTATAAAAGTAATAGTACTATTAATCTCTTAAATTTAAAATAATTCAATTTAATCCTTAAGCTAGATTTAGAAATCATTAAAAGTAAATATTTTTAAATTAATAGAATTTTTCTTTTTTTACTATTAAGTATAATAATCTCTATTAAGCTAGGCAGCTATAAAATATATTTTATTAGCTTTATTAAAATAGAACTATAGATAATTAGTAATATTATTTTCTATATTCTTAATCTATTCTTTAAACTCTTTAATAGATTTAGAAGTGAACTATTTAAGATTTAAAACTTTAGTATTATAGATTTCTAAAAATAATCTATCTTTTTTTTTAATATTTTTAATATTTTAAAAAAAAAATTAAAGTATCTCTATAATTATAGTAATTAGTAGAATTATTCTTTATAAAATCTTTCTATAAACTATTTTCTAGATTTCTTAAATACTAAGATTATCTATAGAGTTATTTACTAATCTAAAGATAACTTTAAAATTATTATCTTTAACCTTAAGAATTAGTCTTAGATCTAGATCTAGAACTATTATAAGTTTATTATTAATTAGCGAGGTTCTTACTTATATAATAACTATCTTATTTAATTCACTTTAGATCTTTTTACAAGCAGATTATAATTATAAAATTATTTATCTAGATAGACTATATAGTAATTATAGGATTTTACTTAAAACCGACTAAAAAGCTACTCGCTATTAAGGCAATATAAATATGTATAAATAAAAAAAAATAGATTATAAAATTTTAAAAATAATCTACTTAAGACTTTCTAATCTATAAAAGAAGACCTTAAGCTTATAAGTATAATCTAAGAAGCATTCTTACTTCTTAATTAGATTATATAATATAAGTATACAGGATAAACCCCTCAATTATGACATATCACAATTGAGGTTATTCCCGAGACCTGAGGATCTGCAGGATCCTTGGCCAATTGGAACAGACTAGTATGCAGGGCCTCACATTCTAAAGAAGAATAGAAGTCTTTAATTATATATTAACTATTAGAGCCTTAATACTATAATAATAAAAAACTAATATCTACTTTTATTAATATTAAAGACCCTAGATTAACTATTAAAAGCTAAGATTTATATTAAACTTAATTTTAAAGATATATATCACTATATAAGAATAAAAAAAAGAAATAAATAGAAAATTATTTTCTAAATAAGATATAGCTATTATAAATATAATATAATACTATTTAGATTAGTAAATATATCGGCAACATTTTAGATTTATATTAATAAAACTATATTAAATTTATTAAATATCTATATAATAGTCTATTTAGATAATATAATAATCTATTTTAATAACTCTAAAGACTATAAAGCTTAGATTTAAAAGATACTATAAAAACTAAGAAAATACTAGCTATATTATAAATTAAATAAATATAGCTTTAATATTAATACTATTAAATATTTAAGGTTTAATATTAGTTCTAAAGATATAATAATAGAAAAGATTAGAGTTTAAATTATTAGAAAATAGCCTAAGCTATAGACTATAAAAAAAATCTAGTTATTTCTTAGATTTATAAACTTCTATTATAACTTTATATCTAAGTTTTTAAAAGTGATAAGAATATTAACTAAATTTATTAAAAAAGCTTTAAATAAGACTTTTAAATATTAAAAATAAAAAAAAGATTTTAATTTATTAAATTTTAAAGCTTTAAAAGTATTTAAAGAATTTAAAATTTTATTTTATTAAAAGTCTTTACTTTAATATTTTAATTCTATTAAATCTATAAGACTAGAGATAGATATTTTAAAAAATACTCTAAGAGCGGTGCTTATCTAGTTATATAAAGATAATAAGTAATATTTTATTATCTATTAATCTTAAAAGCTGTAAAGATTAGAGATTAAATATAAAATTTATAATACTAAACTAATAGCTATAGTTAATACATTTATATACTAGTAATAATATTTAGAAGATAGCTAATACCTAGTAAGAGTTCTAATAGATTATAATAATCTATAGTACTTCGCTACGATAAAGATATTGTTTAGATATTAGACCTAGTAGACAAAGTATTTTTTAATATTTAATTTTAATATAGAGTATTGTCTTAGATTAAAAAATCTTATAAATATATTAAGCCAGTGTTCTGACTATATAAATAATATTAAAAATAAAATAATAATGCTTTTTATACTATAGAAAAAGCTTTATAAAAAAATATTTATTATTAATAAAGAATTAAATATTCTTTTTTAAATATATATAAACTCTATAAATAGAATAATATATATTAAAAAAGTCTAAAAAAACCTTTTTACTATTAGTAAAGTTAAGATCTATAGATCTAAAGAAAAGAATATTTTTATAAATAAAAATATTACTACTAATAATATAGAAAATCTAGAGTTTTTAGTACTATAATCTCTAGCTATTAAAGCTATAAAAACTAAGATAATCTATATTAATATAAAGTTAGATATAGAGACTCTTCTTTAGATCTACTAGTAAAAAGATATTTTTATATAAAAGAAATTAAAAGATCTTTAAAAAAATACTTATAAAGCTAAGAATTTAAATTAGAATATTAAAGATAATAATCTACTTTAATATAAAAATATAATCTATATCTTATTAAATAAAGCCTTATAATTAGAAATTATAAAAAATAATTATAATAATATATAAGATAGCTACTTTAATAAAAACTAAATATTAGTAATTATATACTAAAAATATTTTTAGTTAATAATAAAGACTAATATTAAGTACTATATTTAAACTTATATTATTTATTAATATATAAAGATACATTAATATAAAAAATATAGATTATTAAAGTCTCTATTAGTTCTTTTTAAATCCTTTAAAGTTATTACTATAGATTTTATAACTGGATTACCTCTAGCAAAGTAGTAAGAAGAAACTATTAATACTATATTAATTATAGTAGATCTCTTCTTAAAGTATTATATCTATTTATTAATTTAGAAGGTTCTAAAGATTAAAAAACTAGTAAAACTACTCTATAAAAACCTAGTTTAATAGATTATATTTTTAAATTATATAATATTAAATTGGGATAAGCTATTTACTAATAAATTCTAATAGACTATATATTTCTATTTAAGAATTATTTATTAGCTATCTATCACTATATATCTATAGATAGATAGATAGATTAAATATTAGAATTAATTAATAGAATACTATCTCTAATACTATATAAGCTATAAGTAGATAAACTAGCTCTAATAGATTTTAATAGTATAATATATATATAATAATAGTTACTATAATATAATTAGTAGGATATTAATAGAAGTCTTAATAGAATTTATAGAAGATCTATAAATAGATATATTAAAAGAATCTAGAAAGAGTAATATAGATATAGAATAGAGAGTTTAAAATCTCTAAAATATATAAAAGAAGCTTTAAAATTACTTAGAATAAGTAAAAAAATCTTAAATGAAATATTATAACTATTAAAAATAAGAGAAAATATATAAAATTAAAAACTATATTATACTTTAGATAAAGAATATAATTTCTTTTTAATATTTAAAAAAGCTAGATAATAGATAAATAAATTTATTTTAAATATTAGAAACCTAGGGAATTAATATATATTAATTAAATTTTATTTTAAAATATAGAGAACTATACTCTATATTCTATATTTTTCTATTAGAACCTTTCTATATTATTTTAAAAAATCTTAAATTAGATAGTCTAATCCTAGTAGATAATATATCTAAATATATAGTAAAAGATATTATTTAGAAAAAAATATAAGGTTAATAAGCTTAATATCTAGTTTAATAGAAAAGATAACTATTAAAAAAAGCTATTTAAAAATTAAAAAAAATATTATAAGATATTTAAACACTTAATAACTACCTTTAATATAAAATTAAAAGATCTATAATATCAGAATTATATACTAAAAAGAAGAGTAGAAATAAGAAAAAAAAAAACTTTTAAATTTAGAACTAAAGCCTATATCTATAATATAAAAAACTAAATATAAAATAAAGAAAAAAGCCTTATAGAGTAGTATAAAATATCTTAATAATCTAAAGATCTAATATAAAAGAGAATTTAATATCTAAAAATAACAGCTAAATACTATAAAAATAGATAAAATAATCTATTAAAGTAATATTTATAGCTAAAATATTATAAGTAAGATAGATAAGTATAGAATTATATTATTTATATCTAAAAGTATTTTTTTAGAAGAGAGTGGTATAGCTATAATAGGTAAAGAGATCTATAAAAAAATCTAGTATAGCTACTAGCTTACTAATTAATATAGATACTTATTTAGAATATTAAAAAAAGAAAGTATTTACTATCTAAAATATAGAGCTAGTTACTTTAAGAGAAGAAATAATAAAAATAGTAATAGAGATATATATAATAAAGATAATTATAGTTTTATTCTTACTAATAATAGCAAAGTAATAAATAGAAGCATAATATATAGCTATATTAATCTTATATATCGCCTTTTTTTAATTATTAGTTTAGCCTATTACTAGCTTAATAACATAGTAAATAGCAGTCTTCTATATAAAAAAGATCTATATATATATTAATAGATAGATAAAAACATTTTACTAATAAATATACTAGTAAACAATCTATAATAGACTTTTTTAGTTATATATAATAATTATATAGTTCTAAAGAACTAGCATAGACAAATAAATATATATTATTAATATCTTTAAATATCTAAAAGTAGTACTAATAGAGCAGAATCTACTTCTTATCTTTATAGATAATAAGTATAGACAGTATAGAGAGAGTAATAGACTATTAATTTACTAAATTAATAGTAATTTAAATATAAATAAAAGAATATTATAAATCTTTTATTTTTTTATAAAGGACTTTTTAACACTAACACATTTAACTATAAGAATAGTATAGATAATAATACTATAGTTTAGTATATAAAGTATTATTTTAAATTAATAATAGATTTTTAAACTAGTAGCTAAAACAATTAATTATAATATATATATTTTATAATAGTTCGACACTTATTTAAAAGATATAGAGAATAATATAGTATAAAAAAGAGCAAGAGTAGAGAAGTAGTATAGAGAAATAAAGTATTATAGTAAAATATATAATAAAGAAAAAGAAAATTTAATACTTTTATAATAATATAATTCTTATAATAATAATAGTTATATATAATTATTAATTTATATCTTTTACACTAGATAATAAGTGTAATAACTATTATAATACATATTTATAATATTAGCAGCTTAGAATAACTAGCATCTTTATATTAGTAATTATTTATAATCCTATATTAATATATAATACTAATTCTATAAAAAAGAAGAAGAATATGAGATTCTAGATATTATATCTAGTATATAATCTTTTAGTATACATTTAGCACCTTTAGAAAGCCTTATATGATATTTGTTAAGATATTAATAGAGCAAGGAATTACTTTTACTATATATATAGCGAATATATTACTAGTAGCAATCAGTTTATATATATATCTACACATATATTTAGTTGCCAAATCCAGTGCTTCGCCTGCTTTCCGAATAACCCTCTCACAAGTCTATCTTATTATAAGCTTTATTAAGTATTTTTAATATAATTAATTTTAGAATATATAATTTATATATTTTAATAATATTATTAATAGAGTATAGAAATTTATTATTAAGCTAGTAAGATAGTTTATATTTTAAAATTTTAAGATCTTTATTATGTTACTCTTAAGTAGTCTTTAATATTTTTATAATACTATAAAAACGCTTGTCTGCTTTATATCTATTTTATAGATATTATTAGAAATCTAGCATTATTTAGTATAAAGATATTAAATATTATAGTTTTATTAAAAAATCTAGCGTATTAAGATTTCTATTAAAAATATTAATATATAAAATGTTGAGATCTAATAGACTAGATTTTTTATTTAAAGATAGAAGTCTTAATAAAGTATTAATTACTATATTTAATGCTTTTAATTTATAAATTAAAATTATATTAAAATATTAAATATATTAAAAAATAAAAATAAGTTATAAATTAAGCTTATTTATAGATAATATTATTAGTAATGTCTACTTAGTAATAGCTAGCATTATAGAGTAATCTATATAAATAATAAGTAGTAATTTCACTAACTCTATAATATACTTTAATTTTTATAAAATCTATATTAGATAGACTACTTCTAATTTTATAAATTAATATCTTTTTTTTATATTTTTTATTTCTTGATTTAAAAAGAGTATTAATTAAATAAATCTTCTATTTTAGATTATTTTTATCTTACTAGCTAATTTTAAAAAATAAAACTAGTTATTTATTTTATTTTTAATATAGTACTAGAATATATTAAGTTTTATCTTATATATATTAAGATTATAGTATATCTAGTAATCTAGATTATAATAATATAAGAATATTAACTTTTTAAAATATATTTAAATCTTTTTATATATTACATATTTATTTAATATAATAATAATTAATTTTATTTTTTTAGTATAGTTTGTATATCTTTATTTTGATTTAGATATAAACTTAAGTAGTATTATTTTTCTAACTTATAATAGAGTAGCTATAATAGTATATATAAGTATATAATTTTAAAACTATTCTATTAGTTTTAATTAGATCTTAAGATAAAGTAGAATTAATAGAAAAGTGATATTATAGATTATATAAGCTTAGCTTTTTAGAGTAAAAAGTTTAATAGATAAAATATATTTCTTTAAAAGAGTAATAAAAAGAAATTTAATAAAAGTCTTTACTAAATTTAAATTAATATTAAGATCTATTATTTTTTTAAAGAATAATATAAGATAATATAAATACTTTATTAGTAATTAAGATGTAATAAAAATATTATTAATATAGATAATAACTTAAAAGTATTTTTTTAATATTTACTCTATAATATACTAAATATATAGTGGGCTATTAATATATTCTATTAGTGCTACTATATATATCTTTTATTCTTAGTATATAATAATATTAAAATACTTTCTATCGTCCTTGTAGATATAAAATTAAAAGAAAAAGATTATAGTATTAAATATAAATATATATATATATCTTTATATTCTTTTAATAATATCTTTCTAATAAGATATTAGATAAATATTATAAATAACTCTTTTATTTATTACTTTAATATCTAATATAATATATACTTTTATAGTTAGGCTATTAAATATATTTACTTTCTACTATATTACGAATATAGAGTGACTGGATAAACAATATAAGATTTATTATTATATATACTTTTACTTATATAACTTATTATAGACTTTATTAATAATATCTTAATTTTTTAGATTTTAATAATATACTTTATAATCCTCTTTTATAGTTTTCTTTTATCTAGATTTTATAGAAATATATATTTATTAATCTTTAAAAATATTTATAAAGCTTTTATTATAGAAGATATCAAATTTAATAATAAAATTAATAAATTTTTTTTAAATATCTTTTATTCTATAAATAGTAATATTTTAAGATATTTTATACTTTAAAGTCTTATTATAACTATATATAGTAAAAATAGATTTTATACACTTTATATTTACTTTTAAGAGTATATAGAAAGTATATTAAAAATCTTATCTCTTATCTTAATATTTAATAAAAGAGTAGTTAGTATTTTTAAATTTTAATAATACTTTAACTTTTTTATATTTCTCTATTATCTAGTCTTTATTATAAGTATTAATAACTTATATATTTTTAAAATTCTTATTATAATATATTTAAAGAAAGTGAGTCGATTAGAATATATAAGTTAGAAATAGTAATTTTTATTAATAAAAAGCTTAGCACTTATATAAATAAATAGTTCTACTATAGAATTTATAAGTATAATTATTCTTTTAGAGATATAAATAGTTTTTAAAGAATCTTTACAATCTTATATTTATATAATTAGTGATATCTCTATATTATTATAGCTAGTAATAATAGTATAAAAATTCAAAGATATAAATAAAAAATTAATATTATTATATATTAAAGAATTAATACTAATAAAAAAATTAATAATTAATTTTTATACTATATATATCTTTATATAAATAAAAATAAAAATCTTTTTATTACTAATTTTTATAGAAAAACTAACTCTAATCTATATAATATTTTTAAATATATTAAATTAGCTTTTAATATCTTTAAGTTTTATTTTTTTAGCTCTAGTTATAGTCGTATATAGAATATATTTTAGAAGAAAATCTTTAGTAATAAATATTATTATATATTTAATATTAAAGTATACTTTAACTTATTTAAAAAAATTTTTAATATATATAGTTACTATACTATAATACTATTCTTTAAAGATATTATCTATATTAATATATATAATAGAAATTATAGACTTAATAATAGATTATTACTAAATATTTTTAATTAATAGCTTAAAAGTTATTACTAGTATAATATAGATCTTTTTATAATAGACTAAGATATTATAAAATAAGAATATATCACTATAGATATAGATAAAGTTTAGATAAATATTAATATAATATCTTTTAGCTATACTTTTATTGTTTAATTTTATAACTATAGTAGAATCTATACTATTATAGTTATTTATTTTATTATTATTATCGTTATTGCTTCTTTTATTATTAATATAATATACTTTCTATTCTTGTAGCTTATAATTCTAATTTTTATTATTAATTCTATTCTTTTATTCTTATTTCTAAGATTAGTTATTATATTTATTTTAGTTACTATCTTTTTGATTTTTATTATTATATTTATTATTATAGTTATTATTATATCTATTATTATATAATCTTTTCTTTAGATTACGTCTATTTTTATTCTGTTAATATTTAGATAAATTATAATTAAATAATTTTTAGTTATTTTAGAAAGAGCTATATACGCTATAAAATTATAATAATAAATATATATATCTTTACTCTCTATTATTCTTAATTTTTTATTATATAATAAATTGCTTTTTAATTTTTTTTATTTAATTAATAAATATAGTCTATTTAGATAGTTATTTAATATTTTGTTTATAAAATGTATTAAGATAATTCTATATTTAAAGTAGTTAAGACTAAGTTTTAGTTATATTAATAATTTTAGTTATATAAATAACTTTTTATATAAAAGCTATAAGAAATTTATTATTATATATATTAGTCTTAATATACTTTAACTTGTTTAGCTCTTTAAGCGCTTTTCTAATATTAGATTAGAATTAGTGAGTTAGTAATAAAATTTATTTATTTATTAGTAATTATTCTGTAAAAGAATTTTTTTTAAAATTAGTAAGTTCTATAGTATATTATTATTATATTATATCTTAGAGGAATATATAAAGATAAGATTAAACTTTTTTATTAATTTTAATCTTAGTAATAGCGTAAATTATATCTATAAATATATATATATTCTAATAGAAGATTTAATACTCTACTATAATTATTAATTTAGTATTGGTATAGTTCTTATTTTTTAAATCTAAGTTAAAAAACTCTAGTTTTTTTTATTTTTAGTTAATTTATTTAGTTAAACTATATAAATTATTAGTATATAAGTCTTTATTAAATCTATCTTTGAAGACTTTATCTTATTTAGTTCTAATATACTTATTATTTAAATTATTTTAATTAAAGGTTAAATCTCTTTTAGATTTAATATTTAGTTACTAAATTTAATATAATTATTTTTTTATTATATCTTATATGCCTTTTATAATTATTATAAAATTAGTTAGAATTAATATAAATTAATTATTTAAAATCTGCTAGTTTATACTTTTTTAATTCTTACTTAATTAGGCTATATTATTAGTATTAAAGAAATATATTAAATAATATAATTTTAGATAGTAAGTTGTATTTTTAGTATTATATAACTCATCGAAATCTTATATATTATTAATGTATAGATTATATATCTTAAATAGATTATTATTTAATATTTAAATATCGGTAACTAATAGTATAAAGAATAGTCTTTTTAATATTACTAACTATATTCTTTTAATATCTAATTTCATAGATCTATCTAGAAAATCTAATTATAATTTATTCTATAATAATAATATCTTGAAGCTAATTTAAAATCTAATAGCATATAGTATATTTACTATATTTAATTTTTAAGATATAGTAATTAATATAGATCTTATATATTCTAAAAGCTTTAGTGAAGATATAAAACTAATCTTTAAGATAGATTATTCGCTAATTTAGATTAAATATTATTTTAATAATATAATCTCTCTAATAGTCTTTAGAAATTCTTTAGTAATATAATTAAGATCTTTATAATTAAAATCTTAAATAAGCTTATAAAAAAATCTAATAATATAGAGTTTAGAATCTTAGCTAAAAAATTAAAAAAGTTTATTTATTTTAAAAAATCTAATTATTTTACTAGATAGTGTTAATTCTAGATAAAATAAAAATATAAAATTAATAATATTAAAAATTTTAAGATTAAAAGAAATTGTATTTATTATTAATAAATAATTAATAAAACTTAGTAGTAAGTATTTGAATTTAATATTTTATTTAAAAATCTTTAGAAGAGAAAGAGAGAAGAAATTAATATTAAAGAAAATTATAGTAATTTTAACTAAGAGAATAATATTATTAGTTATTCTAAATAAAAATTATAGATTTTAATTACTTAATTTAGTAAAAAATAAATTTTAAATAAAATTTAGTTTTTAATAATACTTAACTTATACTTCTACTATTAAAGAAATAAATAAGTAAAAATAAGAAGATTTTAGTTATTTTAAAATATATTAATAAATTTTAAATTATATATTTAAGTATTTAGATAGTTAAAAGTTATAGTAGAGTAAATTAGTAATTAATTCTTAATTTATAAAAAATTTTAAGTTATTTAATTTTAATATAAATATTCTATTATAGATAAAAAAAAATAAAAAAAAGAATATAGCTTTATTATTATAATATCTCTAAAAAGAGAAAAAGAAGAATTATTTAAATTTTAATAGTAGTTTAGATTTTTTTAATTAATAGAGAATGTCTAGAGCTTAAATAGTAAAAATATTTCGATTAATATATAAATTAATTAGTTTTTAATTTGAGCTAGAATATATTATTAATTTATAAAACACTATATAAAATAAGAAAAATAATCTATTAGTGAATCTCTGAATAGAGAAGCTATCTAGATATAGTTATATGACTCGTATGTGATGTAAGTGAGATAGTTGTGTAACATTTTATATTTAATTAAGCTATTAAATAAAGTTTTAAAAAATAAAATTTTTTTTAAATAAGTATAATATAGCTTAAATTTTTATATAAATCTTTTTTTAGCTTTAAGAGATAAGAAAATTAAAATTTAATATAATTTAAAGAAATAAATTTTATATATAAATAGAATACTACTTTATAAAATTAAAATTAAAGATGTTTATTATATAATCTAATTATAAAGATTAAAATAGATATAAATTATATATAATTAATTTTTAAAATAAAAGTTAATTTTAAAATTATTTAATAATTTTTAGTATAAATAACTCAATTATATAAATACTAAAATTATTAATTATCTTTAAAAAATAATAATAGATATAAAAATTATTTTTATATAATATTAAAAAAATAAATAATATAAAGATTATCTACTATTAATAATAAATTAATAAATTAGTAAGATTTTTAGAGAATAAAAATTAAGATTTTTTAAAAATCTTTATTTTAATTTAATTAAGAATTAATTAGTATATAATAGCTATTAATAAATAATATATTTTTACTATAATTATTTTTATTTTAATATTATAATAATAATTATATTTAAATTTATAAAATTTAAAATTATCTAGATGTTTAAATTTATTTAAAAAAAATTTTAAATTTAAATAATTTATATTTTTTATAATAAAGAAGCTATACTTAAAAATTATTAAAAATTTTATATTAATAAAAAATATATTTAGTTTTTTTAAATTATCTTTTATATATTAAAGTAAAATTTTTTTTTAAAATAATCTAGAGAGGTAATATTAAAAAGATTAAAATTATTTATAATTAATAGTTAATTTTTTTTAAAATTATAGCTAGAAGTATATAAAAGTATTATTTATATTTTTAATTATATATTAATAAAATTATTAAACTAGAAAATATTATATAAAATTATATATAATAAGATTAAAGTAAAAAAATTAATTTATAAACTATATATTAAAAATCTATATAAATTTAGATTTAAAATATATATATAACTTTTAATAATTATTAAAATAAATAAAGTGTATCTATATATATAAATTAGTTATTTTATAGAATATAAAGTCTATAATATATAAAGAATTTAGCTTCTTTATAAACTAGCTATAATTATAAAAATAAAAGATTACTATTTTAATAAAATAAAATAGTATAATTCTAATAATTTTTTTTTAGATTTTATAATTAGAAACTTTATATTTAAAGAAATTATTATATTTAAATTACTAAAGATTAGTAATTTAAAAGATTTTAATATTAAGAATAATATTTTTAATAGTTTAAATAAAAATAAGAATCTTATTTAGAGCTAGTAATTATTAGTTATTATAAAAATTTAAAAAATTAATTTTATATCTAATAATTAATAAAATAATAAAAAAATTAGATAAAAAATTATTTTTAAAGATTTAAATTAATAAAATTTTATTTTAGAAAAATCTAATTTTATTAAAATTAAAAAAAATTATAAAAATTAAGATTTAATTTTTATTTTAACTAAAAGGAATTCTATATAAAAAAAATTTAATTTTATTTATTATAGCTTAGATTATTTATTTAATTAAATAATTAAATATCTAATTCTATTAGATTTTAATGTGAGGATAATATATGGAAAGCAGGCAAGAATAGGATTCAATGGTAAAGCTATGGTTCGCTATATAGTTAAACTGATTGCTGACTTTTAGCATCTCCTATGCGAAGGTTAGGATATATATATGTTTCTGTTTAGTAACTTAATAAGCCTTTTATAAGACTAATGTAGTAAGATATAATATATAGTATACACTAAAGATTTTATAGCTTTATATTACTCTTTTTTTTCTAAGAATCTATATCGATAGTATTTATATAGATTTTTTTAAAAAGTATAAATAAACTTAAGCGCTATTATTATAGAGATTAGTATATATAATATAAAAATCTATCTATATATATTATTAATATATTATTTATAGATTAGTTTATTATTTATTTCTTTTTTTTTAATACTAAATAGTCTATTATACTATTATTAACTTTATTTTTTATTTTTTCTACTTTCTTCTTACTCTTTTATTCATCTATTTTATTTAAATATAAGTATTATATCTTCTACTAATTATTTTATATTACTTATAATATATAATTAAATATTTATTTAATTTATTATTTATTAATAGTTTATAGAATAGCTTTAAAAAAAAAAATTTTTTATTATTTTCTAGTTAAATTATTAGTTACTTTTTTCTTAAATAGAGATATCTCTATTTTTAGCTATATTAAATTAACTTATTTAGCTAGTAATATACTTACTAGTATATTATATTTTATAATATAAAAATAATTAGCTAAAAAATTATTTATTAAAAAGAATAAGTTTACTATTACTTTCTTTTTTATAAAAAAAAAAAAGTAAATATACTTTTTCTTTTTTATTAAAGCTAATAAAGATAATAATAATAATAAAAATAATAATAGTAATAAAGAAAAAGATAAAACTCTATTATTTAGTATATTAATCTTTTTATTTTATAAATTTTATATATATCTTCTAAAGATATATTTTTTATCTTATTAATATTATCTTTAGTAATTAACTATTAATTCTAATCTAGAGTGCTCTAGTTCTAGTTTTAAATCTTACTTTTATTATAAAAAAATAAAGAAATCTACAGCTAAGTACTATCTAGTAAATGTTTTATTTATTTATATATTATTATAGATGCTAATACTTAATAGATCTTTATAGAATAGCTTAACTAAACTATATAGATTATTATATTAGTAACAAAATATATTACTAATTAAAAGAATATTATTAAAATATTAAATATAATAATATATTATTAGTTTAAATCTTATTTAATAAAGCTTTTATTTAGTATAAATAGTTCTATTTTTACTATAGTTAAATAAAGTAATTTATTTACTATTATAACAGTAAATCTTTTATCTTTAATCTAATAGTTTTTAAGTAAATATTCTACTCTTTTTAGTAGCCTTATATTAGAAGTTACTATTTTATATAGACTAACTATATTATTTTATATATAACATAGATTATTTATTTTTAGTTATAAAGATCTCTTTAATAGTGTCAAAACATATCAACCGTTCTTTACCAAAGCAGTAACACGTTGGTAGTATTCTGCTGAGAGACTGACGTTGATTTAGTATTCTAGGATTATAGAGGGCTAAAGTATATTATAAAGATAATATATTAAAATAAAATAAATAATAAAGTTGATAGATTAAATAAAATATATATTTATTTATATAAAAAATAAAATATAGTAGATTAAATATATAATAGTAAATAAGTATATTTATATATTTAAAGTTTTAGTATAGTAATTATAGTATTACTATATAAGCTATATTAATCTTTTTATAATAAATATAATATAGCTATATTTACTATGTAGTTATATGGTTATTTTATAAAATAAACCTTTTTGTATATAGTTTGATTTTATTTAATAGATTTTTCTATTTAGAGCTATTTTCTATAAAGAAGATATTTTTATTAAAAATATATTTTTATAAAATATTATTTTTTATATAATATCTTATTTTATATATAACTTTTTTTTTTATAGAATTTTTTTTTATTTAAAATATAAGTATAGGTATTTCTTTTTTTTTAAGTATAATTAGATAATCTTTTTAATAATAATTTTAGATAAGCCTTATTTATATAAATAGTGTTCGTTATCTTATTAATTAGTTATAAGTTATTAATTCTTCTAATAATTCTTTTCTTAAAGGACTAGTATCTTAATAGTTATATAAATAGTTGCATGCTTTTATATTATTAATAAACTAGTTCCTATTCCTTAAATATTCTTTATAGTGATGTTCTGACTATATCTTTAAGATTAAATATTAATAAAAATAATTATATTACATAAATTAAATAATTAGATATTATTTTTTTTATTTTTTGTTTTTATTATATATAATCTAGTAAAATATATATAAAATCTAAAATTTTAAAATATTATAGTAAGTATATTTATTTTAATTATTATAAATATAAGAATATAATCTTATCTAATCTTATTTAAAAGAAGCTCTTAGCAGCTTAAAAGAAGATTAAGAAAAATAAAGAGATAATATTAACAAAACTTCTTTATTTTAAAAAACAATAAAAGTGTGAGAGGGTTATTCGGAAAGCAGGCGAAGCACTGGATTTGGCAACTAAATGTATGTATAGATATATATATAAACTAATTGCTATTGGTAGTATATTTGCTGTATATATAGTAGAAGTAATTCTTTACTCTGCTAATATCTTAGTGAATATTATATAAGACTTTCTAAAGATATTAAATATGCACTAAGAGATTATATATTAAATATAACGTCTAGAGCCTTATATTCTTCTCTCTTTTTATAGAATTAATATTATATATTAATATAGAGTTATAAATAATTACTAATATAGAGATACTAGTTATTCTAAGCTACTAATATTGCAGATATATACTATAATAGTTATTATACTTATTACCTAGCGCGAGAGATACGAATTAATAATTATATATAACTATTATTATTATAAGAATTATATTATTATAAAAATATTAAATTTTCTTTTTTTTTACTATATATTTTGCTATAATATTTTACTTTTTTATATTATTTTCTTACTTTTACTCTTCTTTGTATTATATTGTTCCTTATATTTTCTAAGTAAATATTAAACTATTATAAAATATATATATTATAATTAGTTATTTTA
>MJVA01000131.1:0-42277 GCA_001939245.1 Talaromyces wortmannii
GACTAAATTTATTATAATTAATCAATCTATAAATATTAATAGATTTATTAAATTAGCTATTAAGATCGATAATAGACTATATAAAGTTAAAAAAAAAAGAGATAAATTTAAAAAATAAAAAAAGTTTAAAGGACTTTCTTAGTAAATAAATTAATTAAAAAAAAAAAAAACTTAGTATAACTTAAATAGAGATATAAAAATAGAATTTAACGCTATTATTATAAAAAAAGAAAAGGAAAAGTATAAAAAAAAGAAAATATATTATAAATATAAAAGAAAAAGCTATTTTATAAAATAGTATTAATAAGATATAGATAAAGAAATAGCTAATTTAAATTAGTAATAAAAAATTATAATTATTATAGAAAAAATTATATAAATATCCAACTATAATATAGAATTAAAAGAATTATTAAAAAATAAAAGATTCTAGAAATAATTAGAAAAAAGATTTATTAAAGTAATAATTAAGAAATTATCTAGCTTTAAACTATTAAAAAGATATCTATAATAGAGTTTTAAAAAGAATTATATTTAGAAAGAATATATAAGATAAGCTACTATAATTATAAAAGAAGATCTTTATAAAGACTAGTAAAAAATAAACGCTAAGAATTTCTTATTATATTAGAAAATCTTTAGAGATATAACATTTTAAAGTAATAGAAAAAGAGTAATCTATAAAGATTTAAATTAAAAAATAAATAATAAAGAAGAAATAATATATATAGTAACTATAATTACTAAATTAGATATTATTAATAAAGAATTAGAAAGTAATACTAAAAAAATAAAAAAAATAATTAAACTTTTTAATAAAATATAAAAATAATTATAAGAATTATTAAAATTAAATAAATTTAACTAAAATTAGATAAGAGAAAAAAAATAATATAAAGAAGAACTATATAATAAATATAAATATAGTTCTGTGAAGATAATCTATTAAAAAAAATCTATAAAAACTTAGAAATAGTATATAGAAGAATATGAAGAATGCTATGAATAGATATATATTAACTACTCTATATATAGAAAAGCGAATATAAGAATTATTAAAAAATATAAATAAGTTTTATAATTAAAAGAAATAAGATTTTATAATAAATATATTAGATATATTACTAATTATATATATAAGTATTTTTTTATAATAAAAAGAAATATTTATTATAAATTACTATAGATTTTATATTTTAATAATAGATGCTTTTAATATTAGTAAAAGAAAAATATATATAGATAGTTTTTTAAAAGCTTTAACATTTTATAAATTTTAAAGTTTAAATGTTTAGTAAAATAATCTTAATATAATTATATTACTATTAAAATAGAATATTTTTATTATAATGAATTTATAAGAATAGAATATAAATTACTAATTTATTAATATTATAAAGGAAAACTGATAACTATTAAAAAATAATCTTTGTCCCGGTGCAAGCGTCGCGTCTTCCTGTGTCCCGTTTAGCGTCCGCCTGTTTGGGCGTTGTGTGGCTGTTGCGGGTTTAGCGGTGTCCTGTTTGGGGATTGTGCTGTTGGTGGCCGCTTTTGCACGCTTAGGGCCCGCGCTGTATCTATAAAAGGCGTGAGTCTTTTGTTGCTTTGTCCTATTCTTGTCTATTTGCTTTTATTCTCGTGGCGCAATCTCCCCCTTCTCTTCTTTTTTTTTGGCCCTGCTGTGTTGGGCTTTAGGACTGCCGCTGTGCGGGGATTGATTGGTATGTATGTTCTTCTCCACTCGTGCTTTATGTGGTTCTATGTCTTATGATTGTTTAGCTTTGACGACCGGCTGTGTGTATGGGCATAGCCTCTCTCGTCTGTTCTGTTTGATCTGATTCTCCTGTCTTCTTGTCCGGATAAAAAAGGTGTATGATGAGTGTCTCGGCTGAGGACGATGGATTATAGAGGAGGCGAGGATCTTATTCTGTTTGTTTCTTGACTCTCAGCTTGCCTATACTTGTGATGCTGCTGTGTATAAGATGGAAAGCCGGAATTGATCTGGTGATTTTTGAGCTTTGAGCGCTTTAGTTTGTATGATGTATTTCTATCTGTTTTGGTTGCCTAGTGAGCCTATCCCAGTCGTGTTAGCACGGGGGCGGCTTAGGTGCTGATTTTATTGAGGAAGACGCTATATTGGGGTGGCTTTTATGATTAATGAGACTGAGATCTCCTGTGTGTGGCTGAAGTATTATTGGTCGTGCATGTATTATTAGAGATAGATGGTGTGTGGTGGCGGTGAGTAGTGGGCTTAGGTTAGGTTGGAGAATCTTAGGTATGTAGGCTTTGGCCGTGATTTTACTTGGGGGTTTCTGCTTCAGATGGTCGCTTGATTTGTGAATGCGTCCTTTGATGGTTATTTTTGGTTTAGTCGTTGCTGCTATGATGTGGTATATGGAGGCTATATTGATTCTGACCTAGTTTTGAAGTTTAAGGAGGAGGATCCCCTGTTGTTTCGGAAGACATCTATTTATGTGGGACTGAGACCCTGTTGTTCTTGGGTTTTGCTTGTTTAATGGCAAAAATGCTGTATTCGCATTCGTATTGAATGAAACTGGGCTATCTGTGTATAGACTGGAGTTTATACTAGGCTTGGATCTCTAGGTGTAGCAGGACTATATCTGTGAAGTCCTCAAGTTGACTGTATAAATTCTGAAATTCTCGCTTTGTCTGTTGAGGCTGTCTGTTTTGTTTTGGAGTCCTTTTTTTTTTCTTTTGTATTTCGCAGTTTTGTAGGCTAGATTAGAAATGGATTATATTATATTTAAAGATCCTTTGAAATGTATCTTGTGTATAAAAAAAGTGTACTTATCTTTTCTTTTATTTATTGCGTTAATCTATAGTATGATTAAGCTAACTCTAGAATAAGTTCCTCTTTATTTTATGTTTGATCTCAATCTAAATGTCTAATATGATGGGAACGAGCCGGTCTCTCTAACCGATTTATTCTCGTTGCGAGATGACGATGAAGATAGAGATAGCGGGTTTGCCTCTGAAGGCTTATGTTATGAGTTAGATCCATCCTCGTCTTGGGGACCAGGAGATTGGAAGATGGTCCTAGTAGAGTTCGGTCTTTACTGAACAATGTCAACGCCTGGTCTGTCTGTCCTTATAAGTTGGAGCTATATATCACGTCTAGGATAATCTAGCTTAACTAACATGCTGTAAGCTGAAGAAGAAAAAAATATATTTCTAATTAATCTAGTAATTCTTAGAAGTAGAAGCTTAAATAAAAATAAAAATAATAAACTAATTATTTATAGCTCTTTTATATATTTTTTAATATTAGAATCTATTATAATATATAAATATTCTTAAGATAATAGTAGTCTTAAATATATTATTAAGAATATTATAAATAAACTAGATAATATTTCTATCTATATTTATTTTAATTATTTTATTAAATAAAACTAGCTTTTTTTTTTAAAAATAAATACTAATCTATTTTTTTTTAATAAACTATAAGCTGTAGATAATAGATAGTAATTATTATATAAAAAGTAATTATATAAAATAAAAAAAGAATAAAGCTAATTTTATAAATAAATAAAATATAACTTATTATTTAAAAAAAATAATTAGTTTATATTATATTTATATTTCTTAATAATATTATCTAAAAAGTATCTTAATTTTTTTTTTTAATTATTTTAATATAGACTATTATAAACTATATTTAAAGTTAGTTAAGAATTTTCTTTAAAATAAAATAAATTAATTAATAAGCTACTAGAGTTTTTTTAATTATAATATTATCTTCTTATAATAGTATCTAATAATTTATATATAATTATAGCTAGATTAAAAAAAAATAAAGTATAGAATATAGAAAAAATTAAGCTTCTAATATAGTTAAAAGAATAAAACTTATTATAGTCTATAATAGTAAGAGTATTTATAGATTAATTTCTTAAAAGGTTATAAGGCTCTATTCAAGTATATTAGAGCATAAGCCTGAAATATTTACATTGATTGTATATAACCACTAGAGCTTGCTCATGTCCGAGTTAGTAGGATGAGTATGTCCTGGAACGAAGTCACAAACATCTGTTTCAAGTTGCAGGTCACCATGTCCATCAGTCCAACTATCTCTCATTGCAGCTAGCCTCGTCATTATGCAATTCTGTCGCTTTAAAATTGTTTTGCGTTCAGCTGTTCCTTACTTATCATGAACAGTTTGTATGCTCAATCTAGATATATGCGCACAAATTCAATACATCTCCGTTGATATTATGTATAACGACAACTGTGTATAAGATTTGCTAAACATCTGGATAATGCCAAACTTTTGCATGCAAAGCATTTTGCCTGCCACCTTCTCTTAAATCTATGAAGTCCTTCATAGATTGTTTATTAAACTCCCTTAATCGTTCATAATCATCTGGTCGTACCATACCGAAAAGAGCTATCATGGCTTCATCCTGCAGCTGGTATATGATTGACGAGATCTCTTCAATGAGGTCCATCTCATGATGGTGGTCACGGCAAAAATTCTTACGCATTCAGATGCAACCAGCCTATAAAGATATTAATAGTAGAGTGGCCATTAGTAGAAAAATGACGCCGGGTACGAGAGATATGTGATATCACATATGGAATGTGTTCTTAACGCCCATGTTGGTTTAGTTGTCCAGAGAGTAGTAAATGGTCGCTGCAGTCATGTAGTGGCAGGTACTCTCAATCTCTAGGTCGCAGCCATGTGGCTAGAGAGCAATTGATAAGCCTCAGCTTTCACATCATCCATAGTCGCATATTCGCCACACCAACAGTTCTTAATTATTGTTCCACATAGAACATCATCGACATTCGGGAACGAGTCCAGTTCAGGCCAACAGAGGTCAGGGTTCTCGGGGTTGAAGAAATAGTATTTATGGACACTCCAGGATGCGATAGAGTAGAGAACCCAGCCAAGATGAAGTATCTCAATCTGGACATTCAAGCCGCTTTCATCTGCAGACGTAATATCGATATCAGGAGGCAACAGAATGGATTATCCGAAATCCGCAAGTTTAAGCTGTCCATCCAGGATTAAGATATTGCAAAGAGCAATATCATCCACAAATACCTTGCAAGAGTGGATATATGCGAAAGTGTCAATAAGACTTAACATCCAACTGACTTTTAAGGAGTTCTCGTACTCTGGATAGGCTTCGATATAGGACTCAAGATCTCCTTGTGCTAGGGCTAGTTAGCCCAATCCCATATTGGGATGCTTGAAAATACCGAATAATCCCTTTATAGCTGCCCAGGCGTTCGAAAACTTGGATCTCATTCTTCAGAGTTTGCTGGTTTACTTCGTCCATGTATTCCAAATCCTTACGATCTTTAAAGTGCTCGAGTTGATATTGCTTGGCTTTCTTAACAGCACGACCTTCCCCCATTTTAAAGAATACTACTCTTAATTGTGCAATAGTCAGCATTTGAATACGGCGAATTGCTGTATGAGATCCGTTGAAACCCTTGCAAGTCAAGCAGGTTAATACGGAACAAGCCGATTTAGTGTAGGATCCCCAAGAAAAAATTCCCGCCGGATAATATCGTCGGAGAATAGCATCGGCGAATATTTTTAGTTATCTACTTTCGCCTAATCCTCCCTATTTGTCACAATATTGGCCAATCTATACCTATTGATTGTATTGTAACTCGTATTATATTCAACGCAGATCAACAAATCCTAGCGACCAGATGATCCAGGTATCATACGCCAGCGAGTACGGACACCAATCAATAACAACGTCTCTTCAAACCAGGGTTGCGGAAACTTTCCTTACCCCCAATTTATGGAGGTCAGTAGCCCATGCCATGCTCCATGCACCCATTACATCCGCTCAAGTCCAGCTCAGGTCCCATGAATCCATCATCTGCGTCGGCAACACCAATTGATCGCGAACCACTGCTTCTAAAAAGTTGCTGCCTTCTTTTTCAGAGACATATTAGCAGGTGGTGTCCGATAATGCACCCTACTGCATATCATGGACTTCTCTCTCCCAATGTGACCCAAGAGAACTTTAATTTAGCACAAGCCATTATTGCCGTGTCTTTGCGTTTTTTACCGGTTGAACAATTGCCATATCAACATGAGAGATACGGTGCTACGGCGAGGTGGATTGTGATTTCCTATGCTCTCGAAACTACCTCCATATTAACCTTGAAGGCGCTTGCAATACTATCCATCGATTTATAGGAACACCCACTGAATTCCTTTTGCCACCAGTCATTAGCCTGATGACGCGGATGGCCGAAGAGCTTGGTATCATGACGGATATAAATTTACCTTCTACCAGCTACGACGACCCAGCAGAATATAAAGCATCCACTTCTCCTGTTTCCATACCCGTTGATTTCGTAGAAGAAGAAGGGCAGCGCCGACTCTTTTGGACTCTCTACATGTCCGGATCGCTACTCGATATTCCCAACCGCATTCGACTTCTCAATCAAAGATGCAAGGATCAATCGACGGTTACCGTGCCATAACAGATTTTTTCTTCAAAATACAGCAGCCACAACACCACTGTTTCAGCCTGGCCGAAGCGTTCTGTTGCAGAACTGTGATCATCGGAATTTCGGGGGCTTCTCATATTGTATTGATGGGTTGTCAATTCTCTCCCGAATTCACGGTTTTCTCGGCCAAGATATTAACATTGAGAGTCTGCCCGGGGTTGAGCAATGGTTCTTAGAATACTATGAACTGGGACGTATGCTTGAGACTTGGCGGTGGCGACTACCACTAGCATACGGGGGATGCAATTATTCACAGTGGATTGGAACGGGCACACAGGGACTGCTTGCGAAGTCGTGATGGTACACACGACGTATTTGTTGTAAACCATGAGAATGCTGACAGATGCGGAGATTCCACGAGGATGGGGACTAGAGATACTAATGTCCTGTTTTTAAATAGAGGTTCTATTCGACTGCATGCTGCTGCTACGTATCCATCGAATCATTCTCTATTATTCACACCATTCACTTCCGCCGTGAGAAGCTGTTCGAAGGCGGTTTCGCAGTTCTCTACAATGGCGCAATGGGTTCTTCAGCAGGATCTCGTGGCACACCTCGGACCACCATTCGCATTCGGACTGTGGGTCGCGGCTAGGCTGATGCTTGTTCAGTATTTCCTGGATAACGGCGCGATAGTTCTTGAAATGACACTCCTGGAGGCTTTGAGTAAAATGAAGAAATATTGGAAAGTCTGTGAGCAGCACTACAACATCTTACATTTGGTTATCGATGAGTATGAGCGCCGTGGAAATCCGAAATGTATCAGTGGTGGATCCGCTGCCGAACGCTTCTCTCAGTTGTCAGATGTCATCAAAATCTTTTGTGACATGAGACGATGTGCCTTTGAAGTCAACCTATTGATCTTGAAAGAAATCTCACGACGGAAAAAAGCCACTTGGCACTGAATCTCGTCGAGAATTTAGGAAGTGAGCCGATGTAGATTTACGAACGATGCTAACTACCCGTGGCAGAGACCACCCCACCGCTATCGCTTTGGGGTGGTCCACCTTCCAATGATAAAAACTTTCCAATGATAATTTTTCCCCCATTACCAATTATTTCCTACCACCACCACCCACCACCATGGCTAAATGATAATTTAATAGTATTAATTTGATATTGATAGCCTATGGGCTATATTAATAATATAAAAATAGCATATTATGGGTGTTGTTGGCTATTCATCTATTGTAATATTCGCGCATGGAGATAGGAAGATATATATTCACGAGCTATCTAGACACTTAATGAAGGGTCTCCTTCCCTATCTTCTTCAAAAACACCGTGTAAACCAAAGAGGAGATCCCAATCTTTACCGTGAATATCGGTATTAGGGTCATCTAGGCGCTCGTTGACCCTACGCATCTTCTCTTTCAGTGCTTCTTCTTCTTCCCATTTCCTCTTATTCTCCCTTCTAACCTTCCTCACCCATTGCTGGTTTTCCTGCTCCGTACGCTCTGCGATTTTAGCCTTTGCATCCTTAGTGGTAATTGCACCGGTTTTAGTAATTTGGCGCTTGCTCTGGTTCGTGGAAGTGTATCTGGTTTGCACTATATTAAACTTGGAGATAATATCGTCTTTAATGACACTCTCTTCAAATTCAATAGTAGTAAAGCGCTCAATACGCTTAATTCGGCAGTGTAATTTATCATCGTCGGCCGGTAGATAGGGCTGAATCTTGCGGAAGCTCTTTCTTAAGCTTCGTGGTGTATTTGGTAGCTCAATTGAGCTTGACGATGGTACAGGTGATAGCCGTTCCTCGGGTATACCACGCGCATCAGCGCTATCAATTAGGTCGAAACCGCGTAATGGGATGAATTCACGTTCCTCACGGTCGGAAAGAGGCTTAACCACAAGATCGGGGTTAAACGGATATATCCCTCGCTTCCTAAAGCTTCCGCGGATAATATGAGGTGTAAACACATGATCGCGAATATCACGAATCCCCCGGAGAAACACAGCCTTATCGTGAGGGTCTCCGCCATACTGGGTTACCATACGGTTCCAGCTTCGAAAGTGAGTCTTATATGTCTGGAATACATCGCCGTCGAGAGGTTGTAGGAGATGTGTAGCGTGGAAGATAAACCGGAAGGGAATAATGTTGGCTTGTATGCAATACTCAAGGAATTCAGCTGTTAAGTGCGTTTTATGCCCATCGAATAGGAGAAGGCGCGGCTCATCTACAGTAGAAATGCTTAATTAGTATATTTTAGCTTAGAATTCATAAGGAGAGTATAGAACTTACTCGTATTTATCCGATTTAAGGTGTGTTTATCGAAATGTTGGAGCCACTCGAATGCAAGATTTGAATTCACAAAGCCTTTATCAGCGACCGAGACATACCAGTCGTCGTCTTCTTGATCTTCAAACCATCTCTCGAGAATAACCGTGCCTCGAAAGATAAAGAAGGGTGGTATAGCGAAGCCGTCGGCAGCGATGCACTCGATAATGGTCTGGCTCTCCCGCTTACTCAGGTTAACTTCTGTACGCGCACGCTGGCGACCGATTGAGCTCGTACGCGAAGACTGTTGACCAAGCATAAAACCGCTCTCATCGAAGTTGTAGATATTTTTGTGTTTTATCTTAGTAATAACTGGTTCAAGGCCGTCAAACCAGTGCTGTATCATCGCAGCGGTAACAGTAGCCCGCTCAACATCAATCTGTTCGTCGGCAATTGGTCTCAAATCAGGATCGATACGCTGGATAAACTTGTAGACCCATTGAGGGTTAACTAGCTTTAATCCAGGTGGCCAATCCTCGCGGTTTGCTAGGCGTGCGAGGATTGATTTAGATTTGGGCATTACAGCGTCTGGATGGTCCCGCACGTACTGCCGCCAAAGCAGCAGATTTGCATAATCCTCGATATCCTTGCCGTTTAACTTGATGTTATATCGGCGCAGGTGGTTGATAGTCCTCACGATAGCCATCTCTTGGGCCTCAGTGAGTAGGCGTGGGTGGTTTTGGTTGCCAATCTTTGAAGGAAGCCCTTGCGACCTGCGCCGTAGCCGTTGGCTAAGGCACGTTGAAATCACGCGCCAACGCGCTCAATTTTCGTTTTTTATCGCGTTGATAGATCTCAATTGCCATAGAGATTCGTCTCTCCTCATCCTGATATTGACTAGCCATGGTGGTGGGTGGTGGTGGTAGGAAATAGTTGGTAATGGGGGAAAAAATTATCATTGGAAAGTTTTTATCATTGGAAGGTGGACCACCCCAAAGCGATAGCGGTGGGGTGGTCTCTGCCACGGGTAAAGCTAAGCGATCTACTTCAAACTATACCTCCACAATGAGTATGACATGAGACTAGTACGTAAATGGAACGGGAAAGGCAACAGGTGGCTGTTTTTCTTATAGTTAGCGCACTCTATGATATACCCTTTGATATACGCGCTCTCCTACGGCGATGTGAATAATAAATGTAAAGAACGCTACATTGCTGCCTACATTGCTCTCTATATCGCCACCTACATTGCTGCTTATGTTGCTGCCTATTAGGCAACCATTTAGAATCTGTGCATATAATGATCAAATCCTCTTCCAAGAGGATTAGAGAGATTAGAGAGAGAGAGACAAGAACCAAGCAATAGATATGCGTGCATCCAATTGATATGCCTGATATTCCTTCCCCTGTCCAATAATTGCAACAATAAAAGGGCTGGCTGAATGATTGGGACGTCTCCAAAATAAATATTAGAGATATTTGGTACGTGTCATAAATTCTTGGGAGTGGTAACTGGTCTGGATTGGACTGTGCGATCTCGCTAGTCGAGATAGCGGTCTGCGGGTGGATCCTGGTGCCTGAGGCCACCAAGATAAATCCTACTCCGTAGTATGCACGACGCTAGATCCATAATTGACACTCTCTTCAGGGAAAGTATATAACGGTCAGAAGATGAGGGTTGGCCGTGATGTAATATCCATCTCTATGGTAGATGTAATATAATAGAACATAGTGGAATTTGGGAAGTTGTACTTCGTTAAGTTTATCACCACCAACGCATTGACTGGATATTGATACAGGTTATCGTATGGCAGAGCCAGGACAATGTTTGACAGGTCATCTGTAGCCCAACCTAACATTTGGAAACCCTTTTGCACTGCTGACACACAGTTGACATGAGACCGTACGGCCCACAGATTGATGGGTAATGCAGAGCAATGTTTTTGACGGGGAAGAACCGTTATAATGGTTTCCCTGCTTCGATCGCGTCTTTTCCTGCCTGCGACGTCCACCAGCTGACCCCGTCCTCTCCAGGAAAGAGGTATTTGCCAATGCTTTCCCCCCTCATCTGGACACTATATCCAGGTTCTACTGGGGTGACGTAATAGCCCTGCTCTATTCTCGCTGGGGCTAGGAAATGTTCGTGGAGGTGGTCAACATATTCCAGGACACTCTTCTTTCCACTGATAGCAACAAAGTCGATGGTACTGAGATGTTGAGTGTACTCTGGAAGACCTACACCACCGGAATGAGGAACGATTGGCACTCCGAATTTGCGAGCCAGGAGGATTGCGAGGACTTCATTGACACCGCCCACGCGGCATGCGTCAGGTTGGAGAATATCTACTGCACCCGCTTGCAGAAGCTGCTTGAAAACGATCCGATTCTGAACCATTTCTCCAGTGGCAACTCCAACTTTACCATTGAGTGATTTTCTAACGGCGGCATGACCAAGGATGTCATCTGGAGATGTTGGCTCCTCAATGAACCACGGTCGGAATTCGACAAGAGAATCCATATATTCAACAGCTTCGGGAAAGGACCAGACCTGGTTTGCATCGATCATGAGTGTGTTGCCTTGGTCATAGCCAATGATCTCTCTTGCAATGGCCAATCTCCTCCGGTCCTCATCGAGGTTAGCCCCCACCTTCAGTTTGAAGTACTTAAACCCAAGCTGAACAGACTCCATTAACAGCTCCTTCATCTTCATTTCACCGTACCCTAGCCAGCCCGCACTGGTCGTGTATGCAGGAACGGCCCGGTTTCGCTCCGCTTCTGCGATTCGCTCGGCCTTTCCGTTCTCGACATCCTTCAGAAGCTGAACGGCTTCCATCGGTGTCAGCGCGTCTGTGATGTACCGAAAGTCGATGCAGCGCACGAGTTCTTCGGGGCTCATGTCCGCCACAACCCTCCACAATGGCTTTTCCAGGCACTTGGCCCAGAGATCCCGCACTGCGTTAACAACCGCGCCAAGCGCCATGTGGATAACGCCTTTCTCCGGGCCGACCCAACGGAGCTGAGAATCCGACGTGAGTTGCCTCCAAGTTTGGCCCCAGTCCACCGTGAGTTCGTCTACGCTCTTCCCGACAATCATGGCAGCGGTCGCATCAATGGCGGCACAGACCAACTCATTCCCTCGACCGATCGTGAACGTCTGTTTGACGTAAGCAATATGACTCTTCTGTATCTATGCCTTGGATGCGGACCATACCAATCCATGACCCGTATGTTCGGCGTCTGTATGTAAAATACAGTAGGCGGCCGAATAGTTTGGGTTGGCGTTCATTCCATCCGACCCGGTCTGATCTAACGATGTCTTATTGTATTAGTAGAATTCACCCTCGCAGGTCTAGAGATGGCGTACTGGGAACCTGAACCTCACATCACGAGAAACAAAGCTCGTAATGGTGACCATTTTCAAGTTCTTGAAACTGAAAATCACTAGATGTGGCAAAACCCGTGTTATATTCGGCGTTTCAAACGTACTGGTTTAATGTGCCATCTTTGAAGAACCTCTGGTACAGTATCAACTTATAGAAATATATTGTTTGTAATGAATAGCAGTCTCTCGGCACAACTCCGACCGTACCGTCCTCAGAGCAGTGTGTTACCGGTCGACCGGTTCGCCTTCGATTTGCACTAGTCTGCTTTCAGTTCGGATAAAATTTGCTCGGATATGCGCCGTCGTAAGAATTCGCTACGGGGTAGTTTTACCCCATAACCAGCCCCTGCGCTTACTCCGGGGCCTAGTTATAGCTTCTGTCACGATCCAACTCCAAATCGGTCACTGCCTCCAGTCCTCCAGACTCTTGAACTTAACCTGGATTACAATTTAGCCTGGTAGTCTCATAGCCTAGCTGACCTGTCACGTGCTTTCGGAATTAAGTGTCGGAGCCAAATTCAAAACACTTCTTATGTGGGTTTCGTTCTGTTTTAGTAGGGAAAAGATAAATACCCGCTTTCAGCCGAATCGGAGCCTTTCTATATCTGAGCACATTGCAGAATTCAGCCATCCAGCTGCTATATCCACCTAAGATGTGACTGGATTAAATATGTGTGAGAGCATAGATCTCACTCCAGTTCTCCGCAATATCAACGGTAAAAGTTAACGAATACCCCGTGGGGTAAATATGTGGCTTGGGTCGCCATCTCTTTATGAGAATAGTCACGGAACAGGTCCGGCTAACTAGCTAACAAGAGCTAAGCAATACAAAAGAATTCGATAAGAAGAGAAAGGAAAGAAAGTCCTGCTCTGCTAGGGCCTCGAAGCCCCCTTTTTATGTTCCTTCCTTTTCGGACGAATAGTAACTCCTTCGGACTATTATAAACTCCTGCAAGAGTGCCTTTCTGAGTGCGTTGGGAATAGCTTCGCGAGGGCTAGCATTGAGCGTAGCCCAAGCAAACCATACCGGGATTCATCCCGTCACAAGAATGATCTCTCAGAAAGGAAAAGCAATTTGGCAGCCGTTTCAGAACTCTTTCATTATTTTAACACATTTTTTAAAAAAAAAAAACTCTTCGCGAATCGCCAAAGCAGGCTACCATTGGGTACGCCGCTTGTAACCATACTCAATCGATAGAGAATTCAATTCTACATACAATTATTCACCTCGCACCTTCACCCGACGTCGTCACGATGGCTGGTGTGGAGGAAAACGGTGAGAAAGGCGCGCCGTCAGACGCATCTCCTACCCGCGCGCAGGAAAACAAGAAAGAGAAGAAGCAAATCCCAGAGATAATCAACAAACTGATCACCATTGCTCAATCAAAAAGTGATCAGGAATCGCTGGATTTACTCCACGATCTCAAGGATGGACTCCTCGAACAAATTATCCCGATCATCGCGGGAAATCACGTCGCCCGAACACCGACCCCCAAATGCTAGTGTGGGCAGGCTGATGAAACCCCAATACACGTCATTCTCCAATGCCCGAGACACAGGGAGACCAGGATGAGCTGAGGAATGGAGGGAGCCTAGACACAAATTGGCTCCTTGATACGGCGGAAGGGGCGAGGAAGTTGGCGAGATGGTGGATGAGGAGAGGCTTCTCGGACCAGTTTAAACTGGCGAGAAACCTCCTGCTAGGGGATGAGGAGGACTAGCATCCTGATTATTGATTGAGCAATAATGTCACTACGACACAGGACCTAGAGATGATAGTAGAGCGAGAAGAGGAAGCAAGAGTGGAGTTTTTCACGGAGGGGACGTCCCCCACCCGTTTTTCTCCGCCAGAACATATAGAGAGGATCCGCATGGCTAAGGTCTGACGGTGTATAATAACTAACTAATTAATTTAAGAATTATATTCATTGGTTATGATACTGATATGCTGTTGTTCTAGGGAGAATTACGCTCACAGGAGAAAGTCTGCATTAATCCCGGCCTTATGATCAACAGTTCTATCAGACAGTCAGATCAGGCTTTGCATGCAGACGCCGAGGTAATCTTCTGGACCAGTCCATCGTTTTCTTGAAAAGCCTTTGAAAACTTGGCCAAGTCCGAATCGGACAAGAGTTTACGTGCTCTGGACGCCTCACTGAACACCTCCTCGTCCGTCTTGCCGACGGCATAGCCTGCCTCGCCTGCCAGGAGCCCAAAGATAACAAACGGTGCTGACGAAGGGTCCGAGATAATGCTTTCGATGCTGAGCGCCGCGTTGCCAACTTCGCTGACCAAAGCAGCGATGCGAGAGATCATTACGGCGCCACCGAAAAGCGGCCCGGCAGCCTCACCGACAAAGGGGATGGCTATGAGGACAGCACCGAGGATTTCAAGGATCAAATTCTTCTTTTCCTCTTCAGCAGCGTCGGATCCTATCTTCTTGGCTTGACTCATGGAATTGACGGCGTCTTGAAGCATGAAAATCGGCATTGCAATAGACGTCACAACGTCGTCCGCTGATCTATTATCGTAAATCCCCAGACCCATGTCAACTATACCCGTGAGGATTTGGTTCTGTAGAGCTGTTATATTGGACTGGGCAGCGACCAATATGTCTTTGGGATTTGGTACGGTCACATCATCTGCAGCCATGGGAAAATTGTATCGATAATTGTTTATCCAACCACACGACCTGGAGCCAGAGCCGCCGACTGGCCCGTCGCCGTCTGTTCTGCACTTGTACCTGTATTCATACGTGTCAAATTTAACCCAGTCCTCTTCAATTCCAAGGTCTGTCATGATCGCATCGTAGAAGCCCGAGCTGTTTGTCAATGTGAAGTTGATGCTCCAATTACCATCCCATAGACCAGGCATCCAAAAATCATCAGACGGTGGGCACGGCCCAGAATTGCTCACATCGCCGTAGCTCCAACTACAGTGGAAATATTGGTTCCCTTTACCCGTGGCGAGGTTCATGTAGTCTTCTAGAGAGGGGGTAATGCTCTCCTTAACCCACTTGACGTAGTAGCCAAATGTGTCGTCATATCCGTCGTTCACCTGGTCGTACCTCTGTAGTGTGTCAGATAAAGTGTTGTCTAGAATATTTACAGCATATAGGTTCCAGCAAGGTGGTTCCAGAGATGACTGGGCATTCACAAGGTCTTGGAGAGTTGCTGGCATTTCATCAGGCGTGCAAGTGATATTTATATTCGGGAACAAGGAAGTATCGGATCCGTTGGCGTTTATATCGGGGTAGAATTCTTCCAAGTCAATGGCCCATTGAACTGTTCCCCCAATATGGAGATCTAGTGCCCACTGAACGCGCTTCAGCATCGTTTTATCTCCACCAGTAAGATAAGCGACCCAGTCAGTAGAAGTTTCGTTGACCCCGTAGATCAGAATATTCGAGCCAGAATCCTCGTCGAAATACGAGTCGAAGTAGTTCCAATCCGAGGCACCGTCAGCGATTATATCAGCCAATTCTGCGTCGGCGATGTATCCAGGAGTTTCCGTGCAGGGGCCCGGAAATGCGTCTGACTGGCCGTACCCGCCTGTATATGTACACTCCGGGCCAGTACAGCTCGCGTTGGTCATACGGAAACTACGCCCGTAGTTGGGGGTCCCTAGACGGAGTTTTATAGCTGATGCACCGGCCTTGGTAACCATAGCTAGGGCATTGTACGTCTCGGTAATGTTGACATGTGAGCGCAGACAGTTCCCACCAGGACAGCCACTTTGGGCATTGGGATTTCCATAGTCTGGTGAGCCTAAGTCAGCATGCAAGAAACACATATTGATATTATTGGCGTTTCGGAGTTTCTTACCCCATTGACCGTGTAGGTCATAGGTCATATAGATGAAGTAGTCTACAACATCCGACATCCCGGAAACTTTGCAAAATCTCCATTAGCATGTCTCGTCACTCCTGTAATGAACACTGAATGCGAGGATCACCTACCTGGGAAAGCCTTTAGATACCAATACGAGGCTGGGAGAGCGACTGAAATCAAGACGTCCTTTCCGACAGCCTCTCGTAAAACCTTCAAGAATTCTAGATAGTTTGCACCATCCTCCTTGCTACCAGCGGGGATCCCAGGGATGTCCGGTTCGCCGGGGTATTCCCAGTCAATGTCGATCCCATCGAGGTTGTTAGCCTTGATGAAAGCCGCGATATTGTTGGCCAGTGTTTGCCGGTTCTTCTCTGTCACGCCGTTGCGGAAGATCATGTAGGTCGAAGGATCAGTAGAAAAAGCCCACCCGCCCAGAGATAATACGCGCTTGGGGCCCCAAAGCTTAATGAATTTGGAAAACTGCTCCTGGCTTACTTCGTCTATAGTGATATCAAAGTCGTTGGTAATGGTGCCAAACGCAAAGTGCAGGTGAGAATATGCGGTCGTCACAATTTGAGATACATCCATGTTCAGGCAGCTGCGGTTACCATTGAAACCCTCAAAGTAGCCAACTATGATCAAATCACTGACTGTTTGGTTGTTGACGATATCCATACCGCAGTTCGAGATACAGCCAATCGTCCCATTGATAGTACAGAACTCAGGCGTTGTCCCGCAAAACCCCCAAGAATCGCAACATGCATTAAGAGGGCAAGGGTTCAAATCAGCGATTTTGGTTCCGTTGGTAGGGGCAACAGTACCTGGGACAATCGGTCCACATTCGGCATTCGAGACCGGTGCTGGCAGGGGAGGTGTGCCTGTACTGAGGCAGATGTACTGACCGGGCTGTAGGGAATCACACCCTGTCCAGGCCCAAGTCATGTTATTGAACTTGTTAAGGTCATCCTGAGTAATGTGATGACTTGATGCAATGCTAGCACAGTAGTCGCCAGGCTGAACCGAATAGCTGTAACATGTCCCGTTTGCATTTTCCTTGGGAGATAGATCGGGCAAATTTCCTGCTCCGCAGCAGATCAGTTCGCCTACCTGCAGACTGGAGCAAAGAGTCTTTGATGGGTTGTACTTTGATAGTTGAGCGGCGGTTATATGGCATCTTGTCGCCAGCGATGCACAGCTGTCACCTGAGATAACTGTGGTGTAGGGGCAGGTATTTGCCTTCAGATTCAAGTCTATTGCATCCCTGATAGCCTTGCTTATAGAGGTGGTGTTTGAAGATTTCGTTGTTGCGTTTGAGCTGCCTATACCTTCGACAGGTGAGAGGAACTCGACCGTGACATCTTGCAGAGTTGCCTGGTTGTTGCCTTTGAGACATTCTGTATTTGTCCACATCTTTACTGCCTTTTGAACAGCAGCAAAGTCCTTGATCTCAGCTGATATTATTCCGAAGGTGCGAGATGCTGAGTTTGCAACATTGCACACTTCCAAAGACGAGATCTGGTCTTTTTGTGCGTGCCGAGCAAATGTCTGAGCAAGTGTGGCGGCACTGTTCTTGGTGACTTCAGAGCCAACGTATATACCAACAATAACGTTATTCGACAGACTGAATAAGATAGTTGGGCCGCAAGATGCGCCATTAGCTAGGTAGTCACTGATACTTTGAGCAGGAACACTAATGTCTGACGAGCTGACTGTGTTGTATCCTGAGACCAGGCGCATTGACACCTTATTCGTTTGGGTTGTCGAACCACAAGAGTTTTCCACAGTCATTTGCCGTCCAATGTCTCGAGTGTACACAGAATTGAGAGCAGAAGGCTCCTTGTTGGTATTGGCCTCTCCACCACTTGAGGAGCAGACTCTCATAACCAAGTCAGAGTTACTTTCTATTGTGTTTTGGACATTCATATCGAATAGGAAGCTTCCGGGACACGCTTCCAAAGATTGAATATTGCGGATACGAGCCCAGTTAGAGGGATCAGAGCCTAGAACACTGCATGGTTTTGGGCAATGGGCAGTCAACTGGCCTTGGAAAAGGCTATGAGGGGCATTGAACCCCAGACTAGCCACTCCTGATACCCATAGAGAGACATGCAAGATGAGGTGAAAGAAATTGCAGTGTAGCTGCCGTTGATAACGCATGTTGCCGCTTCGCAACTTTATAAAAGTAGTTAAGAGAATCTGAGAATCTTTTACTTCAATGTGTCTCGAAATCTACTCGTCTGTCTGGGAGTAAAGGAGTTTTTGAAATAATAACCGGCTCAATCTCATCTGTTAGTTCAATGTTAATAACTGAATGGCCATTGGTAAGACCCCGGTACAAACATTTGCTACAAACAGCTGTTAGGTTGGTTGATTATACACCTTGTCTTACACCTTGTCTTACTTGGGTATTCACTCTGTTTTTTGTAGGTACTAGCTTACAGCGGTAACGGTGTGTATAATCTTAAGCCTGGCGCCACGGTAACGGGAGGTTTGTGAATGGTTTAATTTCAGAGCCGAAATGTGCATGTGATTAATGATCGATATACATGTAACACTCCATTGCCTACCTACGAGAACATTAAGGAAAAAGACTAATGCAAACAGGCGACGCAATCCGTTCAGGGTTGTGTGACCAACACATTGCCAACAGCAATCGATGGGTTAGTCCGGTTATTGCTAGTAGAGGCTTTTAGTAGTGGCCCGCAATGCAAGCTAATGTGGAAGGTCAAGGATATGTAGGTGTTGGTCTAGGATCCTAAAAAAGGTCATCTAGATGGTCAAAGTGTTTAACTATCTAGGTAATCTTTTTGTGGCGCGGTTTCTAGCAATTTTAAAACTAATGCCGCGACCAAGGTTGGAAAAGCTCTTGGCTAGGTTTAGTTAGTTCTTGAGAATTCTGCCTGAAATTTTTTCAAGGCCCTAAACCTAATTCCATACCTTATACGTTACTGCTAAAGGTCTCAATAATACTCTGCTAGGGCGGTATTCAAATAAATTCCGTCTCTGCGTTCTGGTTCTGCGGCGCAGCTGCTTGAATTTCCAAGTGGTCTAACTATAGCTACCTATAGTTACCGGTAGTGCGCAAAAAATAGGCCGCCGCACGGTTGTAACCTAAGTACCTAAGCCTCATGCGGAGAATATAGTAGCCCAATCGGCCTCTATATACAACTCTTGGCATAATAATCATGCAATATTCGAAGCGTCAACTGGTACTCCGTACATCTGTATGGTCAGTGCCTCAGTGGTCACTATGGCGTGTGGGGGGTGTTGGCACTAAGAAAAGCAGCTGATTTATAACGACATGGTAGTTAACTTCATACCAGAACCTAGGTCTGGGCACATCTATTAATTAATTAACGAGTGGTGCTAGGACGTCTAACATTCTGTCTGCTTGTTGGGGTTCTGAGAAGCGGCAGCTGAACTAGCAGAGATATTTCTGTAACCCTACATACAGACGGTAATAATACCGATACATTCTCTGTCCAATAGTACCAGTATTGGCATTTACTAACTATTCCTTTCTCGATTTTAGTCGAATTTATTTGTAATGTAACGACTAGCTAGTGTTTCTGTTGTCAAAATTAACGAAAAAACTGCTGGTATGCAGAAAGTGCTAATATCTCGCCCTTTCATCGACTCAAACCGCGAGAATAAGTCGAAGCGTATGCTCGGCAAGCAACACGTAGGGAAATCGTCCTCGTTATCTGTAAGGGTCAAAAAGGCACTTGTCGATTACCAAGCTGGCAGCTTTTATGACATTCAGTTGAGTGTAATGATCGCTTGCACTTCCGCGAAACCCCGGCAAGTCCGGATTAGAATCAGCCCATGCCTTGTTGCCGTAGTTATTTACCCAATCTTTCATGCCGGCACGTTGCGACGCAGATAATTCATTGTTCTTAAATGTCTCTCGGAAGCTGACCTTGTTCCATTGTACCTCCAGTTTTGGGTCTGACGTTGGAATGCTCTTCAGAGTGATGTCGGGGAACTGCGCTGTGAAATCATTGAATAACCAGGGATCCATGAAGTCAGCAATACGGAGGCGCCGCACGCTATCGAGTATGTCGCTCATCTGCGGAACCCTGCTTTCTAATGCTGAATTGAGGCCATTCGCAAACTCCGCTGGGACTTTTCCCTGCTTGAGCGCTTCCTGGGCTTCCGCCACCATATTGTAGCATCTCTCCATAAATTGACCATACGCCTTTTGTCCCCCTATAATTATCGGTCATTAAATTATACCTTTATGACATAGATAGGTCACTCTTACCTTTGAGACTTCCTGCCGCTTTTTGAACCTCAACGGCAGCGCCGAATCCCTGAGCATTCAACTCCTTAGCCACCCGTATGTTGTCATCGGTATCTCCTTGAGCCAGAAATATATATTAGATAAAACAATACTTAAGCTGTCAATTGCGTACAGAGCTTGCTTACCGAATTCTGGAGGGTCAACTGTACACGTTACATCGTAATCACTTGTGGATACCAAAGCCTTCATGAACTCCTGAAAAGTAAGTTTACCATCCTTGAGCGAGCCTTTACCAGCCCTTGATATTTTCAATATGTATTCCTGATCCTTCCCTTGCCATGCCCAAGCAATTTCATAGCAATGCCAAAGAAAAATTTTCTCTAGGGCACCATGAATACCCCTAGAGAAAACAGGCGTTGCTAGGCAGAGAACACATAGCAGCCAAAAGATCCACGATTTGAAATTCATATTGGCTTGTACTGGAAATATGAGAAATGGTTTAGAGAACGGTGACTTCAGAGAATTCAGGGATACAGATATTCGGGAAGGAACAAAAACATAGAAGCAACATTTAAAGCATCAGAGCTAATACCATGAAAAATCATGTTCAGGCCCGGGGGGTTGTCCTCCATAAAGCAATGCAGCATGGCACTAGTATCTCAGTTTCCTTGTGTATTTGCACTTTCGTCCCGGTTACAAACTTTTATTTATTTCACTCCTCTCTGGGAACACGGTTATTTCCAGTATCAAGAACAGCGTAACACAACTCGTATTCAATCTTGTAAAATTACCGGACTATCCTAGTGTCTTGAAAAAGCCATGCAGCTAACTGGAGGTCCATATTTTACATTGACACTAAATTTTCAGTTCCTGGTGGGCAAGGTAGAGGACGATCAAATTGAGTCATTCCACTGTTACTATAACAAATGACCTTATTTCCCTGTTTATTTTCTTGACTAAAATAGCAGCCGAAGCAGCTGAAAAACCAACAGTATCCAATAAAGACGCTAAACCAGGCTGACAACGCATACGACGGCCACACTAGTGTATAAGACATTGTGGTTTCTTGCTACCTCGTGATATCGTAAATGCGCCTATCCAGATTGCTCACGAGGTTCAAGACATCAAATCATATTCCCGAACCAGGCAGGGTAGGCTCGATTCTTAACAGCCGCCGAGCTACTAGCTGTTGGGGTTGCCGTACCAGTAGACGTAGTTGTACTGGGGCTCGTGGTGTTAGATGGCACGGTGACATTGGCAACAGGGTGTAAGCAGGTAAATGTCGTCTGGGGAGTCTTCCGAGAATCCTGGCTAGAGCTGTTGCTCCACCCCCATACGAACACCACCAAGTAAGTGCGATTCATCGCTTGTGCCCACACATTAGGGTTGTCGGCATTGTGAAAGCCGGTCCCGATTCTGTATGTGAGTGCCTCTTGCTTATCCTGCGTTAGCAGCACAGCTTGCGTGGGGTCATCCAAAACGGTAGAATTGAAGTCTATAAAGTAAATTAGTCCATAGTACGCGAGTTATAGAGAATGAGACGATAAAACATACTTGAAACATCTGCTCTCGCATACCCAAATGTCTTAATACAGCTAACAGGAATGCTGTCAAATGTAAGACCGGAACACATGTCTGTTGGATCTGTTGTTCCCCAGTTTGTTGTAAGCTTTCCATGCAAGTCTGCAAGACACTGGGATCCCAAAAAGTCACATGCATTGTCGACTGGTGTAGAATTTGAGCTGCCAATATAAAGATGTCTGCAGACATACCACGACGGATCCATGGCTTTAGGTCCAGTGTCGCTCATCATTGAGTCTGGGATGCTGTACGTCAATGAGGTGATAGTAGATGTGGAATTTTGAACGACGTCGTCTGGAAGGGCTACATCGTAGGCAATGCGTAGGTGTCCCTCAAACCCCTTAATAGCAGTGCCTGGGTATGGCTGAGTCCAGTCGAAGCCGGAAATGTTTGTAGCCCTTGTGGCATTAGGTGCTGCGAGTCTTGTCTGTAGAAGTGGTAATGACATGTTGATGATGTTTTGAACATCTGCGACATTTTCCTGATTGTTCTTGTAGAGAAATGCCCGAGGCGAAGAGTTTGGGTCCTGCGCAAAAACTCCCCTCTCCAGGAGTCCTGCCAGAGACAACAACAACAACAACATCCAAGTATTCATTGAAGGTTGGGGAGTCATTGGTATCCGGGTGATGTATTCTTGTTTCCTTACTGTGTCAGTAAACAAAGATTTTTCTTTGAGACCAAATTGGACGAATGCGGTTGGTGATACAAAGAGGAAATGCAGAAAATACCTTCAAGGGTCAAGTTTTATTTCCCAATATTAGTCAGTGGTTAGGATCACAAGAAAGCCAAGCACAAGAAAGGCTCCGAAATTAATTTAAGTTGTTTCTGGTGTTTGATAATGTGCAACTGCAGCAGCAAAGTTTACTGTTAGCCTAGGGAACCCTTGCACGCACCATCACATGGAGACACTGTGGTTTCTAGCCCTGAGACCCCCGAACATGGGCGGTAATCCAAGCTCACCAGCGCAAATAGTATGCATATAGCACATAGTGGGTAGTGGGTCAGTGTAAATTGGCTTAGTGTGTTGATAGCGTGTGAGGAGAACAAAGAATTTCCTACGCCATGCTCCCAACTAACAGTGTGGTGTTCCATGTTTCCTGGATTATAACCTAGTCCGTCAACATAAGCTTTAAGACTATCTCTATCTGGCAGTGCTCTCACAGTGTCACATCAGAAAATCATTGTATTGGCGTCTAGATCAGGTATTCGGCTACTATTATCCATGTCATCCTGCAGCAATGGCACTAATGCAGAGCTAACATGAATAAAGAACGAAATCTTGCCACTTATTACTGTCATATATTTTTACATTAAAAAAGCTCAATCCTACTAACTGTGCCACATATGCACACCTGACGCTCCCACTTTGAATTACATGCTGTATACTCTGTATTTAGTTACAGTAATCACAAGACAAGTCTAAATTAGAAGTTGTCAACCGTCAAATCGTACTAATCCCCAACCGGCCCGCAGCAAATTTACCGAAATTAACTATTGGCTTGGCGACGTGGTCTCAAGGAAAATCCTGATAAGGGTAAACAAATAGAGATTAATAATTTATATAGTAACTATATATAAATAATAAATTAAAAATAGATAGAAAGAATTAGATCTTTTAATATTTTCTATATAATTAACATTTTTATAGATTATAACTAATTATTAAGTCTAGCTCTATAAAGTATAATAATTATAAGTCTAATTCTTATTTATATTAATTATTAATCTTTAAAAATCTTTAAAGCTATTTAAAAATATATTTTATAAATTTATTAGTATATTTTATTTAATTCTTTAATATTTCTTAACTATTATAATATAGTCTAACACTATAAAATAAAAATAATAATATAATCTAAATAATATTAAAATAATAGATATTAATAGTATAAAAAAAATCTTTATTATTCTAAGATTATCTAAAGACTAGTGCTTCTAGATTAAAAAGATTAGATAATATATAAAAAAATATAATATTTAAAATAAAATTAATCTTAATACTATTATATATTTTATAAAGATTAGTAAAAATCTTTATAATAAAAATAAAAAAATTATTATTATTTTAATTATCTTAATAAAGCTTATTAATAAGTATAAAACTATATAAATTAAAAAAATTAATAATATTAAGATTACTATAGTAGCTAATAATAAAATAAAAATTAATAAAAAAATAAATTAAATTAAAATATTAAAAATATAATAAAAAATATATAATAAATAAAATAATATTTATTTAAATTTTATAATAGTAATTAAAACTTTATTTAAAAAAAATTTTAAAATTAAAATAAACTATATCTATATAACTAAAAAAGTACTATTAATTTTTAAATAAGAATTATTATATAGTAAAGAATATTAATAAATACTTTTTTTTAATAAATTTAATAAGCTTAGATAAGGAAAGAATAAAAATATTAATATAAAAAAATAGGCTTTAAGATAAAAGATTTTTTATAATAAAGCTAAAGCTATTAATTTATTAAAAATCATTAAAATTTATTTATATATTAAATTTATTAATTTTATAAAGAACTTTATATTAAAGTTTTATAATTATTAGATTATACTACTATTTAAAATTAATAATATAATTAAATAAAAATAATAAATATTTAGATTACTAAATTTTATAAGCTTTATATCTAATTTTAAAAATTAATATTAATCTAAACTATTAAAGCTAAAAAATAAAGATATAATATTATTTATAACTCTATATAGTTAGTTAAATTTATTAGATATAAATCTTTTTTAATTCTATATACATCTATAAAAAAGTAAAGATTAAATTTTTAAAAATAATCTATCTTTATATCTATATAATAAAAAAAAATTTTATTAGAATTATAAATATTTTATTATTAGAAATTAGCTAGTTAATTAAAAACTAGATCTTAAAATTATTAAAGAATTCTATAAATATATATAAAGATCTAGTAATATAAAAAAGTTAAATCATACTATAAATAATATAGAAAGAAATAGTAAAATAATTAATTATTTATATAAATTTAAATAAATAGTAAATAATACTATAAAAAATATATTTAAAATATTTTTTATAAGATTAACTAAACTATTTATAAATTTTAAAAGCTTTATTAATAAAGCTATATTATAGTTTTAAAAACTAATCTTAATAATAAAATACTAAGTAAATTTTACTACTATATAGACTATATATAATATAAAAAATAGTAAAGATATATAGATATATAATACTAAATCTAATATATATATCTATAATAACTAAAAGCTATTTATAAACTTAGAACTATATATAGATAAAATCTATATAAGAGATATAACAATATTAATATAAAAAAAAAGTACTATTAGATTCTTTTTAATAAAAAATTATAATATAGTAAAGAAAAAAAGAATTATATTTATAAATATATTATATATATTAGACTTTTATTTTAATATTATATTAGTAGATAAAGCTTATAAAAAAAATATATTATAATATAAAGAATTATTAACTTTTTAATAATAATAAACTAATTTATAATATTTAATTAATTAATAAGCTATTTTAATTAATTTAAAAGACTTTAAAATTATTTATTATATAAATAATAAAGCCTTTATATTATAAAAAAATTCTTAAAAGTATTTATAAAGACTAATATTAATATCTAGATTATATCAGCTATAAAGCTTTAATAAAATTATTAAATATAGTTAATAGAATTATTATAATAATAACTAAACTAATTCCTATTATAAGACTATATAAAAAGTACTATTTTATAATTTTAAATAATAAAATAAGCTATATATTAATTATATTAAGTATAAAGCCATTCTAATAATTATATATAGACCTTATATATATTAAGATTAATTATAATAATAATAATTAGATTATATACTTTTACTACAATATAATAGGATTTAAGATTATAAAAATATAAGCTTTAAAGTTAATCTAATATAAAATAATTAAAGTAATTAATTAGATTAAAAAATAATTTAATATAACTATTTTATAGATATATAATAATTAGAAATAAGCTCTAGATTCCTATTTTTAAAAAAAAATAAAAGATTATTAAATTAAATATTAACTAGTAATAGTTGATAAGTCTAATATAAATAATCTAATTAAATACTTTAGAGAGATAATTATAAAAATAATAAAGGCTATATACTATAAGTTAAGATTTCTAATAAATTTATAATTAGAATTTATATTAATAGTAATATATATCCTTAATTAAGTTTCTATAAAGAAATTAGGATAGAAAATATCTATTAAAGTAATTAATAAGGTAATAGATTAGCTAAATAAATTAAATATTAAAAATTAATATATTATTAGATTACTAATTTATATTAAAAATAACTATATTTCTAAAATATATAAATTAATATTAAAATTAATAATTAATTATTTAATAGAATATATATTTTATAATATTTAAAAAGTATAGGATCCTAAGACTAATAAAATAATAGAAATAAAAGACATTAAATTTAATAAAATAAAATAATATAATTTATATAAAATCTTTATTAGCGATTTTATACCACAGAAAATAATAGAAAAAGTAAAAATATATAGACTATTTAAAATATCTTAACTATATAGAATAAAGTAATTATAAATTATATTAAAAGAACTTTATATAATATTATAATAGTAAGCATTTACTATCAATTAATAATAAAAAGCTATTTTCATAAAGATTAATTTATTATTTAATCCTATAGAGACCAGCTAATAAGTAATAGATTTAATAATAGCTTCACTATCTACTCTATTAAAAAAAAAGAATTCTAAAGGATTTAAAATAAAGATATTTTAAATATTTTTAAGTTAAAGAAATCTAGAATAGTATAAATAATCTATTTATCTTTAGATTCTCTATTAAAATTAAAGAATATTCTTATATAGAAATCTTTTAGATTAAAAGAAATAGTATCTGCTATAGTTATTTTTAATTTAAATATATTAATTAATATATACTTATAGTACTAACAGAAATATAAAACTTAGATTCTATAATACTAAGATCTTTATATTTAATACAGAATATCTATAAAACTAGATATAGCTATTTATAATAAATAATATTAAACTAGATATATAAAGTAAGTTAAAAAACTAAATACTTTATATATATATCTAGACCTAAATAGATTTCAAAATATCTAGCTTAAAGTAGATAAAAAAGCTGCTTTTAAAAAGAATTAGAAAGAAAAAAAGAAAGAAATAGATAATAATTATAATATTAAGATTTATTATAAAAATATTAATCTTAATTTAGTAATTATAATAGAAAATAATATCTTTAAATAGAATTATAAAGTTCTTAATACTAATTTTTTTATTTTTTAAGAAATAATAATAAACTTTTTAATTAAAAATTTAATAATATTACTAAAATCTTTTAAATAGAACAATTTAAATAAACTAATTTATAAATCTATATAATATTAGAAAAGGCTTTAAATTGCTCTTTAAAATATTAATTTAGAAATTATAATTAATAATATTATAATAGACTTATATAATTAAAAGTAGTTAGCTAGAGTATTATCATTATTCTTATCACTAAGAAAGACAACTAAGAAATATCTTAAATAATTAAATCTAGTTATATAAAATCTATAGAATAAGATTTATTTAATAAAATCTTTTATAGTAAGAGTCTTAATTATAAAAAAGCTTAAAATATCTAAATTATTATCTATTTCTAAAAGATAAAAATAAATAAGAAGATATCTTTATTAATAAAAATTTATTAAAATTATAAAAAAGAAGATTATTAAGCTTAAAAATAAATAGACTTAAAAATTAATTAATAAAAATTTAATTAAAAAATACTAAATACTTTTTATTATTTAAATCTTTATATATAAATCTAATTTATATAGATATTTTAGTAAATTTAAAGCAAGATTATATATATAAAATAATATATAATAAAAAAATCTTTTTAATACTAGAGCTATTATATTTATAATAAAAATCTTTCACTTTATAATAGTATTAATAGCGATATTTAATTTTAAAATTTAATAAATAAATATTATTATTATCTTTATTAATAGTTTTATTAATAAAATTATCTATATTAAGTTTCTAGATAGCTTTAAATAAAATAATAAAGTCTTATAACTACTCTATATATTATATAGATTATATAAAATATTAAAACTTTAATAAAAAAAGCTATTAGAAACACTTAAAAAGATAAAACTTATTTAAATTATAAAAAATAAATATCTATTCATTAATAATAATCTTATTATTATATTTTATATTAATAATATAATTATTCTATATTATTAACTTAAATAGAATATCTTTAATAACTTTAAAATCAGAATTCTAAAAAAATATAATTTTAAGAAAATAAATAAGATAAAATAATTTTTTAATATTAAAATTATTTAAAATTATAAAATTAAAAAGCTTTAAATTCTTTAAAATTTTTATATTAAAAAAATTACTACTTAATATAATCTTAGTCAATATAAGATTAAAACTTTAATATCTAAAGATTTAAAGCTTTAATCTATAAAGATCTTTATATAAGAAATTTATAATTATTAAAAATATATTAAATTCTTACTTTTTAATATTATAATGACTTAATTTAATATTATAAAATTAGTTAGTAAATTTACTAAATTTTTATTTAATCTAACTCTTAATTTTTATAAATAAGTTAATAAATATATTAATTACTTATATATTATATAATTTTATATTATTAAATATAGAGATATTATTAAAATAGATTTAGTAAGTACTTTTTAAAGACTAATTATCTTTACTTTTAATATAATATTTATAGATAATCTTAATAAAAAAAATTCTAAAGACTTTATTTATAAAATTTATAATAATATAATTAACTAATATACTAATAAGTAAAAAATTATAATAATATTAATTATTAAAATAGAGCTTCTTACTTTATTTAATATAAATAAGTAATTTATCACTTAATAATATATATTTAAAGAAGTTAGATTTAATTTTAAATAGAAAATTATATTTTAATATAATAATTATTAAATTATTAAACTTATAATTAAAAAAAATCTTTTACTTAATACTAATTTTAAATATATTAATATTATAAATTACTAGTTTTATCAAGAAATCACTAGTAAGCAGATTAATATAGAATAAATATTAATAAATAACTAGTCTATAAATAGTCTTATAAAGATTCTAATTAATTAAAAGTTCTAAGATTCTATAAAATATTATAGATTAATAAATATAAAATTAATTATTATAGAATTAAAAGCTTTATAGACTTTTAATTTTAAAAGAATATATTAACTATTAAATTATACTAATCTCCAACTAGTCTATAATAAATTTATTAAAATTAACTATTAGCTTAATAATATGGTCTTAAGGAAAATCCTAATAAGAATAAATAAATAGAGATTAATAATTTGTATAGTAACTGCATACAAATAGTAAATTAGGGGTAGATAGAAAGAATCAGACCTTTTGATATCTTCCACATAATTGGCACCTTTGCAGGTTGCAGCCGATTATTAAGCCTAGCTCCATGAAGTACGACAGAAGTTAACCCCGGTCCCACTTCTTGGCCCGCCTCGCCGCCGAGCCTTATCTCCACTTTTCCGAGTTGTAGAAACTTAGTTTAAATTACGTTACATACCACCTGACCTAAAGAGGAGCTAGTTGTAATATTCGCTGAAACCCAAGCAATCTACGAAAGACCGTCTTACCATGATTCATTTTGCGCCGAACACCACCTGGGCATTATTGCTGTTCCCTGCTACGCATGCGCAGCATCTTTTTTCTCTAAACAATGGTTTTTATAAGGCCAGATCGTTGGGACGATTATGTTGTGACTGGACGATGTGGCCTTTGCAGCTTTGAACTAGTAGAGGGTGAACGGGTTGTAGCAGGCAAGCAAGCCTCATCGCCCACAATATGCGTTGCATGCTGACTATAAAACCATGATTACAGTGTTTACACTAGACGACCGAGTGTCAAATGAGTGTGTAGTGACATCTAATTTCTGCTACAGAGATGAACAAGCCAAAATCGAATACGAACTTGATACCTCTGATTCTTTGGAGCACTTTCGTGGTATGGTTTCTTGCCATGCTCAATGTATCTCCATGTATGGGGCGCCAATGAATCTGGACTTTATCCAAGCGATGCACTATTCTTACAACCCATCTCCGCCGGATATCGCACGCCGTAATCATTGGCTGTGGTCAGACCTTGCGGGTTTACTTCACGAAGTCCTTGAACCTTTTCAGATACCGCTAGAGATATGCTATGAAATAGCTCAGAAATGCTCCCTCTGTGACCATGCGGCTTCCATAGCGAATGCCTTCTGGCGCAGCAACTTTAAAAAAGAACACGAGGGTCAGTTTAAACTCAGTCTCACCTCAGACATATGGGCTCGCTATGTTGAGTTTGAGGGTACGCGATACATTTCACATTTGACAAACACTCCTGGTGATCATTTGGGCCAAATGTCTAGAGTGTTCTCAGCACGCCCTGAGAATGACATTAAGTCCTTATATGTAGCTGGAGATCACTTGGGTGTCAGACAATTGCGGTTCTCGCGCGCCACAAGAAGAAATCCTACAGGCGTTGAAACGGTTCCAGGCCAGTGGTGGAGAACCTTCAAATTTAAAAAGGGAGTTATGGAAATAGAAGCAGGGAGTGATGTAAGTGATGTTAATGTCCGTATTATTTTTCTATGGTGTGTCACTTCAATACTATATGTCCAGTTTTACATTGGCTATTTTCATTAACTTCCAATGCGCAAACAGCGTACTAAGGTGCGATTTGTCGAGCCAGCTGAGAACGAGAGATCACGTTTTGACGACTGTGCTTTTGAAATTCCAATATATTCTCATTATCTGCGCCGGCTTCATTGGTATACAGTAGGCGGTGGTATTTTCTCTCTTAAGAGAATGATACCATTGGTTTTGAACGAACCCCAGACTACAGCTTATTCACTGTGCTGCGACTATCGTCCGTACACTATCCGAGCCCATCTTCCCGGAGAACATGATCCCTACTTTTATGATGCGGGATCAATCGCTGCACGAAATGCTGTGTGGCTCTACATGCCTATAGACAAAGACGAGAAGATAACACAAATCTGGATCCGGCGGTGGCTTGGTCAATTTGTTGGTGACTCTGCGTTAATTGTAGGTATTCAATCTAATACTCTACGAGACCTTGATATAAAGTGTATCTGACTTGAGGGAGTTCTGCACGAATACAGGTAAAACGCATGTTATGGGCCTTTTTCCGGCTGCCGACACTTATGGCCATTATACTTATACATTAATCTACGAGTCATCGACTATTCCAGATCTCATGTTTTTCGACATCAACATCCATGGTATTCATGAATTGGAATTTGAGAGCTCAGTAAAATTTCAAAAGGAAGAACTTCCCAAGCTGCCACAACCGGAGTCATTCTTGTCTGGCATTTACTACGAGAAGTACAACTACTTCTTTTCCTCCGCGAGTCTTGATGAGGTGGTGGGAGTGACACCGTGTCTACTAGAAATTTCGGGCTTCGGACCGGCTGTTATGGGACTTATCTTGCACTACGAGGACGGCCAGCGGGCCGCCGTGGGCCAGGTTCGCACAGACAGGCTCCAGTCAACCTTAGCAGTCGACACATCCTCACCGGGTCTATGTCTACAATTTTTGCGGACTACGCAGGGTTTGGTTAACGTTTCCTCGGTTAACGTTCAGAGTAGGACTGTTTCGGATGATAAAGTAGAGGCCCGACTCGAAATTCCGTGGCAAGGAAAGTTTGAGTGGTGGTTTTGCAGCACCCAGAGTTGGTTATATCACAAATCCGGGTCAAGTCCACTGCCATTCTTAGGGACAGATCAGAAATTTTCTGATCATGTGCGTCATATAACGCCCACCGTTAGCATGTGAAATCTGCCGAGCAAGGAAAATTCGAAGCGACCTGATATATAGACGGTCTGCGGCCAACATTCGGCTCCCCAGCAATCAGTTTGTCTAAATATCTACCTATACGTTTAGTTTCAATGTCCAAAGTCAAAAAGTCAAAGATGAACAATTACAGTTCTACATACTCTATTCTAGGATTATACAACTATGCATATTTAAACAAATAGATCTTTTTTCTATCAACTATTTATAGAGTAGCTATATGTATGTTGAGTTAGAACTATTAAAATAATACTAGCTAAATTATTCAATTTCTTTTCTAAATGAGGCCATGATAATAAAAATTTAAGTGTTATTTTGAATATCCTACAGGAAAGTTATAATATTTTTGTGAAGATTATAAAATGTGTTTTAACATTCCGTGTCAGGGTACATTGGCTTTGGCCAACCAATAGGAAACCCTAATCTGGACTGGCCATCAATTGATCGATCAAGTGGACGACAGTTGTCAGTCGGTATGGCTAGTCTCAGGTAAAACCAATCAGGGCTTACTTTGTTGCTCAGCCTCGTCGATATTTCTGTCAAACGGTTCAACAACTCGTTACCAAGATGTGAATCGTGGTAGATATTCTGCTAACAGAAGGCAAGAGAGAAGCTTTGTAAGGCAATACTAAGGTAAAGTAGAGTACTATCGTAGTGATAGACTGCAAAGATTGTTGAAAAGTAAATAGTAGTATGCTATTTCCTTGAGAAGATAAAACACAAAGAACTAGGGCTGTTGACGATAATGCCGATATGTCGATATCGTATCGTCGATATCATCAGACGATACGATATCGGCAGACCCTAATTAGACGATTGCCGATTGACGATAAAAATCGTCAACACCTGAATTTGCCGATACGATATCGTCAATCGGCAATAATTACTCTGTTACTTTAAATTCTTCAATTATCTTCTGGCGAATGTACGACTCTCTAAGTAGCATCTCTACTAGTACCACTGCCTTGCTAATACAACGTTAAAATGTTCGCAAATTACTATACCTATACGTGCACATCATGTACAACCAGGCTGAAACGAAGATTATCTGCATAGAGTGCAATATACTGACGTACCCACGCTGCCTTTGACCACTACCGCTTAAACCCATCACGAATCAACATCAGCATTCTTATAGTATCTCCCTTCAGCGAATGTCTCCGGATACCTAAGAGATCCCTTGCTGCGCTAAACAGCCTCTCAACAGCAACTTCAGAGGCAGGTATTGCCAGGTAATCCCTGGCTACTGCTGCTATCTGCCGATACTCATCCTTATATATTTACCACCAATTACATAGCCAATTTTCGCCTGTGGTATCTATAACACTGACTGGAGGAGTTTCGAAGTACCTGTCAATATCGGAGACTAGAGATTGATCTCGTGGCCGTAACTTTTTCAGTATTCTTGATTCCACATTACTCAGTTCTCCCAAAGATTGCTGTAGTACAGTGGAATAATGCTCAACGTCGCTAAGCGCGTATCTCTGATGGAGGTTAGTGCAAATAGTTCCCAAAATCATAGCGCCTGCATTGCCTTCTGGCAATTCTCGCAAAATTAATTCGCCTTTGACTCTGGGATCCAACACAAGGGCGATGTAATATGTATCGCAGTCGTCCATGAAATTGTAGTATTTTTCGTACTTCATCATACCCTTTTTCACTGCAGCTGCAATATCTTGATCTAGTGTTGAAAAGTCACCGTTGCGTTGACTTGCATCATCGAGTAGTTCATGCAGTTCGTAGTAAATAGGAATGGCAAGACTGATTTGTGGATTCCGTTTTGAAATAAATGATGTGAACTCATTGAATTTTTCAAGTACTTGATGAATCTGCTCAAGTCGGGACCAATCATCGACAGTAAAGGGTGGAAGCTCATTCTGAAGTTCTAGAAACTTAGTAATTTGTTGTTTCGATTTCAAGCCATCATTGATCATCCGAAATGTTGAATTCCATCGGGTAGGAACATCATATTCAATGAATTTGTCTGGGAGATCATTCAACTTGCAAATCTCTTTCTATTTCTGTCGGCGTTGAGGACTTCGATTAATCCATAGAGCGAGGATCCTGAGTCTTCCTATAGCTGACTGATTGGTGATCGGGCTACCATCCCGCAAGCTGTCACAAGCAGCTTGTGCTTCATCTATATCACTAGACTCCAAGACACGGAGGATATCCTTCACAATGAGGTTGAGAACATGAGCCAAGCAACGGATATAGCTATTCAAGCCGTGATAAAGAAGTGTCGGATTTTCTTCTCCCCCAAGTTGGTCTTTCAAACTGAAGTATAACTCTGAGGCCATAACCTCATTGTTACTAGCGTTATCGCAAGTAATGGAGATAAGCTTTCCCTCGAGACCCAGATCAACAAGCATATTCTCTACTGCATTTGCTAGATTCTCCCCGCTGTGAGTGCCTTGGAGTTCAGTAAACTCCAATAATCTTTCCTGGTACTCAAATTCATCGGTCAGCCAATGCCCTATTATTCCTAAAATAGGAAGTTGATTCTGGCTCGTCCAGACATCCAGCGACAAAGCAATGGTTTTACAGGTCAATGCCAGCTCATTTTTCAACTCAGTGCGCTGTGCATTGAACTCCTGCGCAATCTGATTCCGCAAAGTGTGGCGAGAAGTGAATGGAGGCTCAATCCCTGGGATATCTCGGAAGATTTGTTGAAACTCTGGAGACTCGACGGTGATAAAGGCCTTCATGTCAGTTACAACCCAGCGAATAATATTCTTCTCGAGAACTTCTTGATGAGTAAGATTCTCTTGTCCACCCATGAAAGTTCGAATGTCTGGTTGGTTCTTCGTTGGCTGTATATCGGAGATTAGAGGGTGAATGTTATGCTTTGTTAGGTGCGTTTTCATATTGCTCGTGGTATTTTGCCTCTGGGAATCTGACGTTTGCCAGCGACATCTTATCCCCGTCTTTTCGTCAACATATGTACAACGAATCTCTCGATCGACTAGTCTTCTTAATCAACCATGAGCGATCAACAGCTGTTGTCTCGAAATATGCCCATATCCACTCAGTGGCAGGTGCTGGTCGTTGATGGTATCGACGAAATGGGCTATGAGATATAGTTGAAGCCCCAGAGTCTACTGATCTTTCTTGTAATCCTGGTAATTGCGATGCTGACTCAGAAGGCAAGAGTTCACCATCTCGTATACTGGTGAGGGCATCCACGTCTTCTTGACTTGCTGGCAGAGTAGGAGCGAAGTTGCTTGGTGGTTCGCTCAATCGACGAATTCGATCCTCAGGTAGAGCTTCGTCGTCACTGCCATCATTTAGAACTCGGTAGTTGAGACGTTTCTGCCGCGTACGCATTTTGGAGTGTATGTAACGAGATATCGTGATAATAAGCGGACTGGTGTAAACTTCGATTGCCGATAGTTGATAATCGATTGTGAACAAAGAAAATTTTGGGATCTTGGTAAAGTGAGGGATCAGGTAACACATAGAGTAGAACTGGTATCTGCTCAACAAAAGCACGAAGTATGAGAAGAAAAGTAAAAGGAATCTATATATGCGAAATAACATCGTGTTTGGGGGGAGGCGCGATGAGCGAGTCACGTGTCGAACAAAGAGACTCAACGCATATAGCAGCGGCAGATACTCCTCAAAGACAAAGATTGTTATCGTTCTAACAGAGTCCTGATTATTAATAAGACTTATAGCTAGATGAGCCACTGTTAATTTAAACAGGCTACTTTAAGTCTTAGTCTTCGAGTATCGGTATGATTTTGATGATATTGACGATATCGTCAACAATTTGACGATATCGTATCGGCACACCTGGAATTAGACGATGCCGATTGACGGACGATACGATATCGGGAGATTCCAGGTTAGACGATGACGATAGACGATATGGCAAAATGATGCCGATATCGTATAGTCATGTGCTCAGATGCCATCAGCTCTGACGTTTGCTTTAAAGCGCATCTAATAATAGACTTGCTTTTCAGCAACATCCGTTGCTGCCGTCATCAACCATTCCTGTAGTAGTAACCCCTTTCTTCTTGTAATAACCAATCTTCTCACAGACGTATCTTGCCAAGTCACGTGAGGCATCCTGCTTCTTTTAGATGTTCCACATTTTAGGGTTCAAGATAATCTCGATCATAAGCCAGTGAAGGCTTCGCGGGCGTCATTCTCGGCAAAAAGAAGTATCGTCCGCCATTCTCAATATTGTCTCCCCGCCTATCCGTCGGCCTCGTCCTATACCAACAGCCAGCCAGCTGTTTCGTTCGCGCAGGGTTCGCAGACGAGCTGCTGCCAGCGTCTTTACTCAACCACTTCAGAAGGAACACAGTCGCAAAAATGGCGGACAGTGAATTTTCTCCAAAGTTCGCTCCGTTCTTCTCTTTCGTACGTTCTGCGTTGCAAACTCCCTTTCTGGCGTCTCGTTCTGACAATGGCAACAGGCAGGAGTTGGGAACGGCTGAAGCTGAGCCGGTTGCTCGTATTGTCATCATTAGCGCCTAGATACATCTTGAGATAGGATACTCGTGTAGGTAAGGGACAAACCCATGCTTAGGCGGGTGTCCTGCGTGTTTCTCACCATATTCGGCGCCTATGTAATTAAACCAACTCTGTCGTCATGTTCTACCGAAACTATAAAAGACTGGCACTCCGAAGGCGAAGCCATGAACTAATCAGTTGATACCATTGATATACATCACCCTACTCTTCTACATCAAAATCAAATGCATTTTGCAACCATCTTCGTCGGCCTCTTCTTGGCGGCTGGAATTTCCGCCGCTGCACGTAAGTCTGCGGGCAGTTGATCTTCTCTATACTCACAGTCTTGCGCATAGTGCCAACTCCCGACCAACGCCGGGTTCTCGCAGACCGAGGTGAAGAAATTGCGGAAGATGGTATTTCATGAATCATAAATACCCCCTCACCTATACATGTACTAATTATTCACAGCCGGAACAAAGCTCGGCAAGGGCGAAGAAGAAACAGCTGATGAAGACATCACTTGGAATGTAGTGGCGTCATATACTCCCCCCCCCTCAGAGTAGGAATATACATGGGTGGACTTTATTATAATATTGAAATGCAGTACCTGTATATATGATGCCCTTGTCTTACGTATGTACTTTAATTTGAAGCGATATTCCTTGTAGCGCACGTGAATTGTTTCTTAATTGCTGGATAGTCGCCGAATGGGCAGATAGGGAACTTTTCGGATGGTATACATTGCTATTACCTACAAGGATGATACGGAGTCACATCTATTATGTCTCACTGCAAGTGCATACAGTACCAGCCATTGGACGAATCACATGGGAGTATCTGCAGCAACGCACTGGTATGTCGAAGCCTTGCGAATGCTGCCCAATGAACCCCGCTCAGATTTGCCTTCCAGCTGACAACGAACGTAAAAATACGTGCAGAATACGACTGTTGCATTCTAATAATTACCAGTTCTTTCTCAATGTGGTCTTGGCGCAAACATCAGATGTTTGCGACACGAAGAAAACTATATAATTTTGAAGTCAGCAAAGCGCAGCGCGAGTGCCTCAATGCCTATTTTAGAATTATTTTTGAGTCAGCAAAGCACGAATGCTTTTAAGCATTTTTCTTTTATGTCGTCATCTTCCTCTGTAATAACTAATTCGTTAGTTAAGTAGTTAGCCTTATTTACGTAGTATGTAACTAAGTAGCGTGCGCTAACTACTTATCGATTGGCTGCGAGTTATCGATTCTTCTGACAGGGTGCAGGGCATTACCGATGGTGTGGGATTCATTTGGGCATCTTCGCATCATTTAACTGTCAAAGTCATATTGATATCAACAGTTGACTACAAATCAATTGACATCCGCTCATGTCGAATTGTTATCTACCGCCCTTGTAGGCTAGCCATATTATTATGTTTGTCAATACAAGATTGCTCGACGAACTAATAAAATTGCAGCAATTCTCGGCTGCAGGTATCTGTCATGCACTCTTTCACATCGCGTCACCTCATTTAGATACAGCTTTCATGGAAGTAAAAATTTCTGTATTCTCCTCCTTTTTTGGTCGCATAAATTGATTTTTTTTATAATTAAAATGAGATGTATAGATCGTTTAATACTCAATGTCAATTACTGGACCAGTATACACCCGCCTTGCCCAAATAATGTAATATAGAATCGAAAAGATCCCCACGGAACCAGCCATTAGAGAACTGAAATTCACTGTAGAGGGTTTCGGATGGTTAACAGTGGGCCAGTAGCTGAAAATTAACAAAATTATCATCCATAGACACCCGATGGCGTTGATGATGGTACCGAACGGCTCGGGAATCTTCCAAGGACCCCTGGTAAGATATTCTGAGTTAGCGACGTTGACAGGTCCGTTCGTGGAGGAGTTTTGGTTATAGGGCTTTATGTGGCCTGACAAACGACGCCACAGAAGAAGGCTGTTCCCAATGAAATACGAGGTGTATAATCCGTCGATTGTTAGCGAGACCACATCATTAAACGCAACAGAAGAGCCGAGATTGATCAGACTGAGTAGGCATGATATCGTTGTTGTGAGAGCAACCGCAATCACTGGGATAGAGGATTTTGGATGCACCTATACTCATCGTTAATAAAAGATACTGGTGTCAGGGTAAAAAAAAGGCAAACCGTGCTGAGCCATTTCCATCCAGGAAGGCCTCGATCGCGCGCAAAAGACCAAGTCATTCGAGAAGCCGAAGCAACAATAGAGATGCTCGCGCAAACGACCAAGGCGGTTATTATAACAGACAAAGCTGTTGCTCTCTATCCGTCCGTTTACAAGATATACAGCTCCACGCCAAGTTAATATATTTAAAGAAATTTTAGCACCAGAGAAAGTCCTTTTCCTAATAAACCTCATGATATGTTTTTTATTTTCATATCTCATTAATTGATGGTGATACGCGCCCGTAAAAAATGGAATCTGACGGCTGACACCGACAAAGTCTTGGCATTGATATCACGCTAACCCATTTGAATTTCTGTTACATCTGCATCTCCCTCATGCAATCTGGCTTCAAACTGAAAATTATAAAGATATTCAAATATAGTATATAATGTAAGCCTACGGTATTAATATTATATTCATTACGTGAGTTTTGCGTTTGTTGTTATGGTTTTATATTTTGCTTCTATTGGCGCTAATTATATTTGAATTTCTGTTACATGAGTTTCTCCCCCTTACAATCTGGCTTTAAATGGAAGAATTTCAAAGATAACCGATGGCATCTTATTATTTAAATGTTAGATATGAATTATATGCTTCTCTGATCTATGTTACACTGGTAATATTAATATTAAATTTGTCAACAGTTTATACAGTAGAGAGGAGTGGAAAGGTTATAACCCTCAACATAATACTCTTTTGGATATTCTGTATTGCCTGCTGGTATTAGTTCTATTCTGACAAGTAGTGTACAATCATTATTTAATTCCAAAATAAAAAAGAATTATATTTAATGTAATAACATTATAAATTATTACTATCAATATTAGAATACATTTAGTCGTATAGACTTTATATATATTTTTAATTCCAACTACAAAGATGATCATCAAGCAAGTTCAATATATCACTATAGCTGTATACCAGCATAATCATTTTATTAACCGCTAGTCGTACGTACGATTGATTATAAGATGCGATCCCTAAGAGTGATCTAACCGAATTCTTTTGATATCTCAATCCCATTTCTATTAAAGAAAGATGATTAGTGAATATTATAATGATATATTAGCTCATCTGCTTACTGTAACATCCACGTCTTTATATTATGTATCTTGTCCTTGAGATCCATCAATATCTATTAAGATAACTGAGAATAGTCAGAGCTTGAATTGACGTCCTTAATAGTGCCCTACTAGATGCTATATTTAAGCCACAGTTGGATCAATGTCTGCAACTCTTCTTTCGACCATAGGATGCAGCATCGTGCAGGAGGACGAGTAAAACGAGTCTGCGCTTGCAGACAGAATTCTTACAGACATGCATGTTCTTAGACCTGGCAACACTCCTAATATCCTGAAGATATTAGACGGTTAGGATAGCAGGCTAAGGGATATCACCTTTAACTTATCAGGCCATCTACATCTAAGCTAGGAATCTCTATTCTGGAGTTCCCTATAATGTTATTAGCTCGTGTCCAGTTAATTATCAAACTGGATTATTCCTAACACAGTTAGGGTGACGATGTCACCACAAGGATAAAGGTGATCTGATCTAAGCACGTCATTTCCTAGAAGTGATTTTCATCTTCTTCTCTGCTCACTAAGCTAGATTGATAAATGAAAATCATATTCTTTTCTACTGTATTTTACACCTGTAATGACTGCTATAAGATATTCGCTGATTCCTTATAGTCCGACCCTGGATAATCTGGCGGTGTATAGAGCTATAGCAAGTACTATTTTTTTAGCAGCAGTAAGATATTCCCTAATTTTAATAAATTAGGGATCTTATCTAGTAATAAAGACCGTAGTTGTTTCTATTAAAAAAAAGAAGATTGATTTCGCTCTACTAAACAAATTGTTAAGTTGTGACTAAATCAAGCAGCTACAACAAAAAAATAGGTCTGGTTAGTTTTTAAAGATCATTTTTCTAACTGATAAAAAGAAGACTGCGAAGGATTATAGATAAAAATTAGTAAAAAGATTAAATAAAGTATCTCTTACTAGATATATTCTAGAATCTGTTCTTCTTTACTAAAATCTCTTAACATCAAGGTCAGACAATATTTATCGCTGAGCTAGATAGACTAATACTGTCACTATTTTGTAAGATAGACCAGTCCTCAGATAGACAAAAGACGTGGTTACTACCCTGATTAATCTATCTTTCTATAGTATCTTGATGAGATTATAACAGTGATGCTTAAAAGATAATATACAATCAATCTAAAAAACAACCTATAACCTCTAAATATAGATCACTAGACCTAGCTTTAGATGAATAAACTTTATAGTGGCGTTTACTCTAGCAAGTCTATTAGCTAGATCAGGCAGCTTAGCATAGATTTAGTCTAAATATTGATTCTTCTAAATTCTTAGAGATCCTAGTATAATCCTTATTCTGTCTTTATAGTTCTGACTGATAGTATATACAGCTGATTTATCATCCTTTTCTCTCTATCTAGTCATCATTTTTATTAAAATGCCTAACCATGGACGTCCTTAATAGTTCAACTATAATCAGGACGCCAATCATATTCATGCTTATATAGCACAATATCGCGCCCAACAGAATGACTAAGCTGCTAAGCCGGAACCACTAAATCTATTTCAAAATCTTTTTTTAACTCATGATTGTTGAATTATTACAGAATTAAGTATAGCCGTTGATCCGGATTAAAATGTCTTTAATAATGTTGGTTCCGGTGCAACCGTCGCGCCTTCCCGCATCCCGTTTAGCGTCCACCCATTCGGGTGTCACGGACCTGGATCCCGCTTGTTCGTGATTGGCTCGTAGACATAGGTATGGTGAAGACTCTAAGTAGCTCACAACACAAGAAGGAAGAGGTCCTCTCACGATACGTATATCTTGAGATAGGTTACCTTACAGATCTCAAATAATTAATCAAGTCAACTAACACCAGATAACTGAATAAAGATAATCGAAATTATATTCAAAGGTGCAATCTAGTAACTTAGAGTAAAGAACTATACTAGAATAACTGCATAGTAAATAAGTGTCCTTATATATCCATAGACCCATATACACCTAAGTATACACTCCCTTTCTTATATATACCGAGTATACGCCCGAGTATACATTCCAGTATACACTTCCGTATATACTTACCAAGTTCTGCCAGTATATACTGGTCACTGATACTGTAGTCCCGTTGTCAGAAGAATGGATAACTCACAGCCAACCATTAACACTTATGTCAGCAACCGCTGAATAATACTACATAGGCCGTTAATACAGAAAAGATATATACAGAAGCTAATCTAGTTAGATCTAGCTAAATAGAGCACTTAGTAAATTAAAATAAGCTAGAAGTAGATACTTCTATATATTATATTAAGCGATACAATATAATATAACAAATATTATAATATATTATATTAAATAATATAATATAAAAACTATATAGAAATACTTATTTATTATTATATATTTAACTTATTATATTTTATTTTTTTTCTATAATAGTATATTACTATTAATTTTTTAATATACTTTATAGCTTATTATTATAATAATATTCTACTTTATTATTTAATTATTTATATTATCATTCTCTCTTATTTTTTATTAGTAAAATATCTATCTATAATTTACATTTTAATAATAAGTTATTAAATTATTTAATAATAAAATACTCTTATAATATAAAATATAAGAATTAAATAAATAATTAATCTTTAGCTAATATAATAGAAATTATTTTAATTAAAAGTAATATCTTTAGTAATAATATTCTTATTATAAAACTTTAATAAGCTTTTAACTAGATTAAAGAACTAAAGTAAATAATAGCTTAAATATAAATTAATAGCTCTATATCTTAAATAATTATATATTTAAAAATTAAAAAAGTTAAACTATTCTTTAAAATAT
>MJVA01000867.1:9447-40781 GCA_001939245.1 Talaromyces wortmannii
CTCTAAATAGAGATTATTTTAGTTAGTAATATTATATTTAAAAGCTATTTATAGAGTGTTTTTCTTATTTTTAAGCTATATTTTATTATTATTTTATAATTTATTTAATATTTAATATTAGATTTACTAGAATATTTAATTATTTATATTTAATCTTACTAAATAATATATTTATTAAATATAAAGTACTATAATTAAACTATATTTTTAGAGTATATTTAAATTAACAATTTACTATAGTTTAGTAGTATATAAAAAGTTACTTTATAGTTAAATAGAAAAATTTATCTAGCTTTTGATTTAATAAGCAGCCCTATAGTAAGTATAGAGGCTAGTTATAAGTCTTATTATATAATATAGTACACTATAAATATATCTTTAACTAAATAAAAGTTATTTAGATATAACTATATTTGAATATTTTTATATAAAACATTTTAATTCTTCTAGTTTACTATAATATACTCTTTAAAATAAATAGATATCTTATTAATTTATAAAACTATATTTAAAAGTTTTTTATAGATATTAATTTTATTTTAAACTTTTAACTAACTAGTAAATTTAATAACTAATCTTAACTATATTTATTCTATTTATTTATTTTTTATAAATATTTAAAGAAAACGATAATATTATAGTTTAATTAAAAAAAGTAAATACTACTATTATTATTATAAAATAATTAGCCTTTTATATAGTATAATATAGAGGGGGTTATTTTTAAGAAATAAATATAGGTCTAGTACTAGATATATTTTAAATATTTATATAGATAAATATAATTAATAATCTATTTTTATTAGAGTATTTAATATTTACTTTTAGTAGAATCTATATATTATTGCCTAGATATAACTTATAGATTATATTTTTTATAGGATCTATAGTATCCTCTAGCATAGAAGTGATTTTATTTTTTTTTTATTATAGACTAATAACTTTTCTAAGAACTCTTTTAATCTATATCTTATTCTATCCCTATACTAACTAGAAATATTAGATCTAATATTCTATTAGATACTTTTCTCTCTTTTAATGTATATCCACGACTTAAAATAAAGATAATAAGGATAATAATTTAGATCTTTAATAGTAATATTAGATTAGAAAAATACTTTAAAATATTTATATTTTGCTAACTTAAAATAAAAATATAAAGATAATATAAAAATAAAATATACTTTTAAGTAGTTTATATTACTAATTTAAAAATAATATATAAATTAAAGAATAATAATCTTAATATAGAACTATTTCTAAAGTATTTATAAAGAAATAATACTGTTTATATATAACTATATTAGTCTAGATTAAAACGATAAAGAATTAGGTTTTAGAGTTATAATCTTTACTATTACTATTAACTAAGATAAATATATAAAAATAGATCTATAACTTAAAATATAAGATATATATTTAATTAATTATTACTATTTTCTATACTTTTTTTTATATATATTTAATTCGTTATGTTCTAAACTTATATAGGTTAGTATATTTAACTATTAAATACTTTTATTATCTAAATAGATTAGTTCCTATTATCTTAGTCATTATCTTGAATAGTTTAAAGAGAAAATTTAGCTAGAATCAGACACTAGATAGATATTTAATTATAATATAGAGCATTTAATTACTAGTTTAAATTAAATATTTATTTTTAAGAATTAATTAAATATTTTTAATAAATAATACTCTACTTTTATAATTTATTCTAATATCAAAATATAGATATATCTTAATAGTTTATATATAGTTAATACTTATTATCTAAATATAAGTTATAGATTAAATAGATTATATAGATTATAGAGTCTCTAGCATCCTTTAAAAAAGTAAAGAAAAAATAAAATAAAAAATTTTATTTATAACTTTAAATAAAGCTATAATGAAGAGCTTACTAGATTAGTGTCTTATAGGGCTGTACTAAGTCATAGTCTAGCCTGCAAAGATTAGCCTAAGTATGATTTTAAAAATTATAGTGCTTACTCTAAGATGCACTATAAGCTAGTAGAAACCTCTAATAGGATAGATTTACTAAGTCTTACCAAGTTACTCTATTTCCTGTAGAAAGCTTCTAAATAGAAAGTGCGTTCTAATAGAAAATACCTTCAGATAGAGAGTGCCTTTAAATAAAAAGTATATCCTAACAGAAAGTACATTCTAATAGAAAATATATTCTAATAGAAAGTGTGTTCTAATAGAAAGTATATTCTAATAGAAAGTACATTCTAATAGAAAGTATATTCTAATAAAAAGTGCGTTCTAATAGAAAGTATATTCTAATAGAAAATGCGTTTTAATAAAAAGTGTTTTCTAACGAAAAGTGTCTTTTAATAGAAAGTATATATATATAACAGATTTATATCTTTATAATAATTATTAAAATATTAATTTTTATAATTATTTTATAGCAATCTCTATCTATATATAGTTTATAATATTAAATAGAACTTTTTACTATTAAAATATATTTATTTTTATATTAGCTATTAGAGTTTAGCTTATAGCTTAATATTAATTATTTTATAAAGAATATATATACTAAGCTACTATAAGAATTTCTATTATAATCTATATATTTAAGCCGATATAATATACTAAAACTTTTAGTATTACTTAAAATATCTTAACTTAATTAAAGAATATAAAAGAACTTATTCTTTTTAAAGCTTCTTAAATAATATAATTGCCTTGATTACCTGGATAGACATAATCTATAATCTATATAGGTTGGTATCTATCTATTAATAGATCAGTTTCTAACAGAGTTGTATAATAGCTTTTTCTCTTTTTTATTTAATTAGACCTTGGTGTACTCTATATCTATAATTAGACTAAAATTAAAATTTTTTATCATATACCACGTATAAAGATTAGAGATTATTTTAGAATAAATTATTATAGTTCTAGGATAAAGTCTTTATTCTAGAATATAGCTAGAATTATTCTATAATATCTATAGATAGGCTGGAATTATATTAATTAGATAGTCTAAATGTTAAATCTAGATATATATTAGACTATATCTAGTGCCGCTTAACTCTAAGAAGTATAAATATAGATAGTATAATAATGTTTTATTTTATATAGATATATTAAATATATATAATAAAACTGTAATAGATTAATATATTTTTTTAATATAATTTTATAATTAAAAGAAAAGTAGTAGTATTATATCTATTAATTATAATATATAGTTCTATTTATATTAGTATATTGATAGTTTTTTAAATATAAAGAGTGTTAATATAGATTATATTATAATAATAATATAATACGCATAAGCTAATTAGCCGCGGTAATTATATTTTAAATAGTCTATACCTAGCTATTATATTATTATCTTTAGATTAATTTAAAATATTATTAACTCTTTACTTAAATTTCTAATAGTATAATCTTATTATTATACTTCTATTTAGTGTTAAATAATCTTTATATTTTACTTAATATTCTATATAATAGTTTTTAATTAAATATTAAAAAGTATTACTTTAATAGCTATATATTTTTAAAGTATTAACTAGACTCTATAATACTTTATATAAAAAGTATAATTATAAGATTATATAGTAAGTGAGACGTACTGTTATTTAGATAAAGATAAATAAAGAATAAACTAAATAAGAGATATTATAGTTTAGTTTAGAGTATAAAGAAAGTAATAAAATACTTTTAATAATAAATCTAAAAATATTAATTATATCTATTATATATAACTTATATTATATTTTAAAATATAAATATACTATAATATCCCTTTCTTAATCTAAAACGAGACTAAATAATAGTCTTTAGATTAAGCTAAATTATACTTTATAATATCTACTAATTAGCTTTTAAAAAAATATTATTAAAATATATTTAAAGCTTAGAAGTAATAAAAAACTAGACTAAAAAAAATTTTCTTTAAAAAATATTATTATTATAGTATTAAGTATAATATTAATATTTATATAGTTCTATAACTAAAAGGATCTAATTAAATTTTTATTTTTTAATTTAATTCTATTAAAGGCTTCTATCTATCTTTTTAAGATTTAATATGTATACTTTTTTATCTAAAAATTTATTAAAATTCTAAATATAATAGAAGTTCTATTAATTTAAACTATTAAAAATAATTTTTAAAGACTATATTAGTAAATATAATTAATCGCTTATAGATAGAAGCTATAGTTATATCTTTTTAATATAAAATACTAGAAACTAGATCTATATAAAGTATCTTTAATAATTTTTAATAAAATTAGCTTAGAAATCTAATAATAGATTGTTAAACTATATTAGCTAAAATTTTATTATTTTATTTCTATTATTCTTAGTATTGGATCTTTTTTTTAAAAAAATCTAAAGTATTTTAAAAGTTAATTATCTATATAAGCTTATTGATACTGCTTAAGAGTTCTAGTAGTATAGTATTTTTTATATTATAAGATTATTTGTAATATAAGATTATTTATAATATAAGATTATTTATAATATAAAATTATTTATAATATAAGGTTATTTATAATATAAAATTATTTATAACGTAAGGTTATTTATAATATAAGGTTATTTATAATGTAAAATTATTTATAATATAAGATTATTTATAATATAAGATTATAACAAGACTATTTATAACATAAGGTTATTTATAATATGAGATTAGTCATGACAAGACTACTTATAATATGAGATTGTTCGTGACGTGAGGTTGTTCATAACATAAGGTTGGTCATGACGAGGCTGCTCATGACGAGGCTGCTCATGACGAGGCTGCTCATGACGAGGCTGCTCATGACGAGGTTGCTCATAAGATCTTTCATGATATATATAACGTATTAATATATAGTATTAATATATATAAAAGTATAATTAGATATTAAAAGTATTAATATTCCCTACCTACCTTTTTTAGATATAAAACTATATTAAAAGTATCTTTAAGCTATATTATATAGATAATATAGAAAATAATATAACTAATATCTTTTTAAAATATTAATATATTTTTATTATTTTATTATAACTTAAAAAGGTGACTAATATTAAATAATACTATATATAATATTATATATAGACACTATATAGAAAAGAATATAGAATATTAGCTAAAAAAAGATTAATACTTAAAGTATATTTTATAAATAAATAAAATAAGTCCTTCTAATATATATTTATAAAAATATAAAAGTTTATAAAAAAATTTTAATTAAATAATATATAATATAATATATATTAAACTATCTAAAAGCTTATATTTAGATTTAAAAATAAGATATAGTTTAAAGAAATAAAATCTATCTAGATATAAATATTATTATTAATAAAGAGCTTATATTATATAATATATTAATATATATGCTATTTAAGTTAATATTATAATAAAGAATATAGACTATTATAATAAAATAAAAAATAATAAGTTATTATTAATAGTAATATAATTTAGATATATTAACTTTTAAAATTATTTTAAAATAATTTTATATATTCTAAAACATATTTTAATTTCTAAAATAGATATAAACTCTATATAGTTAATACTCTATATAAAATAGAATCTAGCTATAGGCTAGTCTATAAAGATTAAAGTATAGATTTTAAATTATAAAATAAAAATTAGACTAAAAAGGTATCTAGCTATGAGCTAAACTAAGAGTAGTCTATATATAGTACTAGTACTATAGTGCTAGCTTTAGATTAGGGTTAGTCTTTAGTCAGTAATACATCTCGAATAAGAACAATCCTCTAACAGGCTCAACCCGCCCAGTTGACACCAAGACCAGGCATGGCCCACCGGTTTATTCCGTGGCCAGTTTGACAACCAGAAAAAAGACAACGACCGGGCGAGCCGTCGAGANAGACCAGGCATGGCCCACCGGTTTATTCCGTGGCCAGTTTGACAACCAGAAAAAAGACAACGACCGGGCGAGCCGTCGAGAAGGGGTAGACCAAAGAGATTAGGCTGTTGCGTGGTAGGCACAGGAGTACGGACCCATGACCAGCATAGGCTTGTAGCCAGGCAGGACAGACGACCAGAGCTTTAGGGCTCTGTTGGATGCAGGAGGAGGGATCGGGGTCTGATTTGCGGCCAGAGCCGGTGATACAAAACGAGAGGCATGCGGGTGTGGATTTATCTATCCGGACATAGCACGCGAGATATGAGTCTATGTTCCCGAGGCCGGGGACGTAGATTTACATGCACAGATTAACCGCTGTAGATCCTGGGCTGTGGCGTAGCGAACCTGGGTTACTGCCGGACGTGAGACCACGGTCCTAGGACCGCGATCGACCCAAGGCTGACCACCTCGGTCCAGACAACGCGCCTGGATCCGCCGCTTTGTGCCTAATGCAGCCGTAAGGCAACCGTTTTACGGACGGCAGTCGGAATGGAATAACTATTCCTACTTGGACTAGGCCTATACTAGTTATATATTATCTTAAAACAATCCTTATAAGATAAATACTAGTATATATTAAAAGGTATATAACTTAAATAAACTTATACTACTTATATAAATTAGCTAATATAAATTAAAGCTTATTATATTTATACTATTATAATATTCTTTTAATTATAAATTAGTATATATATAATAGATATATAATTATACTAATTAGTATAAATTATTATATAATATATACTAATATAGTATATATTTAATCTATAATAATAGTATTTTTATTTTATTATAAAAAACAAAATATATAGTATATTTTATTTTAAAATTTAAAATATCTAATCTATATTTTACTTTATCTTTATATAGGACTAGAAGTAGATATCTATTTAATATAGATTTACTCTTCTAGTATAGATATATTTAACTAATATAAATATATTTAATATAGATATATTTTTCTAGTATAGATCTATACTTTTAATATAAATAATCTATTAACTATTTAAATAAAATTATAACTAATTATTTTATATATTTTATAGAATACTATTAATTTATATCTATATTATTTTCTATAGAATTATAATTTCTTTACTATATTCTTTTTATATTATTTTATATAGAGAAGCTTTTTAGATAAAAGTTATTTAGTATTTTCTAATTAGAAATAGAATAGTATAATTTCTAATTAAATTAGCTATATTAGTAATTAGAATAAAATATATACTAGCTATATAATATAAAAGAACTAAATATCTATTTTATTTATATAGAATATCTTTATATAATTAATATCTCGAAATCTAATATAAAAAAATATATTAGTGTTATAAAGATTATTTATTTTATATATTTTATTAATAAGAGTTTGCCTATATTAATATTATTTTTATTATTTTTATTTCCAAGTCTTTATATATTAAGATTTATTTATTATTTTAATAGTATTTAGTTATTCTTTTAATTAGCTTTACTATTACTATAAAGTAAAAAAGAAATAGATAGATAGACTTAGTATTAAATTATTATTATTCTATTATAAAAGAGATATAGACTACTTATATATATATTTAAATAATTATCTTAGTGTTTATAGTAAAAAGCGCTTTTTAGAAAAACTATATTATTAATATCTAGAATAAACTTATTAATAGTATATAAGAAGTAATTAAATTTAGATATTTTAAAGAAAGAATATCAATATTATTAAAAATTAATATTAAGTTAGCTTTTTAATAACTTAAATCTATCTTATATGTAAATTAATATAAATAAACTAGCTAAAAGATTTTAAAAATATTTAGTATTTTTAATACTTTTTTATTTAAAGCTTTTATCGCTAGTATTAGATGTTAATAGATAAGGCTATTCTTTATTCTCTTTTAATAGATATTTAAATATAAAAAGACTAGCTATACTTTTATTCTTAAATATAAATTTCTCTTAGAAAATAAAAAGTCTTTAATCTTAATTATTATTACTTAATTAAACACCTACATAGAATATGATATGATTGGAAAAAAAGGCTCTATAAATATAGTGATATAGTTTTTAACTAGTTTAATGAAAAAGGGACTTTATATCTAGATTATTTTAGCGTTTATAGTAAAAAGCGCTTTTTAGAAAAACTATATTTTTAATAATAATACTACTAAATAATAGCTAAAATCTATAACATTAAAATTTTTTAACGTTAAATATATTTATTATTAAAAGATCTTTTTTATTAAAGATTTCTAATATTAAACTACCTCTATATTATTAGTCTCTTAATATTAAATATATTTATTATTAAGAGATCCTTCTTATTAAAGGTTTCTAGTATTAAATTATCTCTATATTACCAGTCTTTTAATATTAGTAATAATATAATATTAAAATCTTTTAATACTAAAAATCATATAACATTAAAATTTCTTAATATTATAAAGCTATACTCTATATTTTCTAGATTATATAAAAATACTAAAAATTATATCACTATATCTATAGAGTCTTCTTTTCTAATTATATTATATTCTATAAAGATACTTATATATTTATCCTACTAAGAATTAAGAAAATATAACTATTATACTATCTATTTATCTAATTATTAAGAATTTTTTAATAAAAATAATTAAGCAATAATAGTTAAGCAGATCAAGATCTTTTTATTTTTAGAAAGAAATTTATATTTAAAAATAAAAGTATAGCCAGTCTTTTTATATTTAAATATCTATTAAGACTTAAGATATAACTAAATCTAGAGATAGAGAATAGCTTTATCTATTAATATTTAATACTAGTGATAAAAGCTCTAAATAGAAAAATATTAAAAATATTAAATATTTTTAAAGTCTTTTAGAGTGTATACACTACTATTTAGATAAGTAATATAACTTCTAGATTAATTAAATTACTATACGCTGAATAGATACTGAATAGTCTATAGTAATAAAAATTAATAAATTATATCTTTTACTTATTTGTCTATTTAGATTTAAAAAGAAACCTTAATAGAAGCAGACTTTTATATTTATTAAATAACTTTAAGAATTCTATAAATTTTATATATTAAGTATAAATTTATCTTTTATAAATTAAGAGTCCAAAACTAGATTTAAAATCTAAAGCTAGTACAGCATACTAGATAATTTAAGAAATAATTACTATTTAAAAGATAATATATAGCTAACTTAAAAATATAGGCTAATTAGGATATAATATTCTAAAATATTAAAAGTGTTAATAAGTATATAGTTATAAATAAATAGTCTTATAGTAAGCTAAGAAGAATCCTTATATATATTTAAGAAGGATTTTATATCTAATAAAGAATAATTTTTATAAAGTTGATTATTTCAATTTAATTTAGAAAGAATAGAAGAGTATATATATATTAGAAAAGCTATATTAAATATATTTTTATTAGAAGAGTATATTAGTATTATAAATTATTATATTTACTAAATATACTTTTACTACTAAAACTATTACTAACTAGAATCTTAGATCTAGTTTAAATTAAATAGCTTTAATTTAGACTAAATTAGTTAAAATAAATCACTAGACAACTAAAAAATAATAAGAGATTAACTAAAATAAAGTAAAATAGGCTTTATAGATAGAAAATATAGCTGTAATTTAAAAACTAGCTAATAATATAGATAAAAACTAATAAAGTTATAAAAAAGGATCACTAACTAGTAATAAAAAAGATAGTAAAAGATTAATATAAGAAATTTAAAATATAAAATAATAAATATTTTAAATATAATGCTGTTAATATATTTAAAAAAAAAATCTATCTTTTTTTTTTTTATAAAAGTTATAGTGATAATTGTTTAAATATTAATTCTAAAAATATTATACTAGATTTTGATGATAATTATAGTGTTTAAAATGATGACTATCTGCTTATTTAGAGTTGTTAAAATATTAAAAATAGTGTAATAGCTCCTTTTAAAGAGTTTTTTTGATATAATATTTAGCGATCTAAAAGGTCTAATCATGCTCTAAGATAGATATAACTAACTTTATTAGAATATCTTTTATTACTATAACTTTCTCTATATAGGCTATAACAGTCAGCTGTCTTTTTTATTATAATCCACTCTTAAGGATATTATAGTAGATTTATATAGCTTTTATTATTTTATTTTAATAACACTATTCTACTTTAATTGAGTTTAAGATAGACTAAGTTATTAGCTTTTTTAATAAAAGAATTTATTTTAAAAATATTTATTCTTCTTTCTATAGGACTTTTTTAGTTTTTTTATTATATAAAGTGATTCTATAAAGCTATTATTTAGTATTAACTACTACTTGTTTATTATTGAATTTCTACTAAATCTAAATACAGAGATTGTATAGAAGATATTTATAGGTATTTATTATAGTTTTTTTTAATTAGTTTAATTTATTTTACTAGTTACTATTCTTTTGTAGCTAATATACTAATTATATTACTAGTTAGTCTTATTTTTAAATTATTTTTATCAACTTTAGTTCTTATTTGATAGATATTTTTTGCTGATTAATCAGCTTTTATAGTTAATATAGATTAAGCCAGCGTTTTATTCGTATTATTATCTATATTATCTCTAAATCTAGCTTAAATCCTCTTATTAAAGCCTGTATATTAGTATTAATATACTAAGAAAAGTAATAGTTAAGAAATATTTGTATATTAGTATATTTTATAATTAGATTCTGTTATATATCGCTAATTAGGCCTTTATAGGGGTATTAATCCAGAGATTAGCTATTGCTAAAAATACAGAGGTGTATAAAATAGAGAATTTATTATTAATATTTATAATAATACTGCTATTGTAGTGGAATTAATGTGTAAATATATTTTATAAAAATCTAATAATCTCTTTTATATCTTTTAGTTAGAATAAAAGTATACTTAGAGTAATTAATAATTTAAAATTTACTATAACTTTATTATATTTTATTTTTATATAATAAAAAACATAGTAATTAGTTTTTTTCTATTTTAATAAAAGTAATATCTACTACCAATTATCTTTAAAAAAAAATTAATAGAGATCTTCTATTAATTTAAGATTTAAAATCTTAAAAATATTATTATAAAAGAGTATATTAAATAAAAATATATATAGACTAAGCATTAATAATAGATTAAAGAGAATCTTTAAGATTAAAAATATATTTCTATAGCGATATTAGTATAGAAATAAATAGAAATTAAAACTAGATTAATAAAAAATTAAAGTAGAATTATACTTTTATATAATCCTTATATACTTCTTTATAAAACTATAGATAATTTTAAAAAAAATCTAGAGAGGCTCTCTATAGAGATTTTATTATAAAGAATATTATAGATATTTATATTATAATATCTATATTATGTTAATTTAATTAATTATAAAGTAAGCTATAATATTATATAGATATTATTAAATTTATTATAGGCTAAGCTAAAATTATTTTTTTTAAGTTTAAAGGATTGTCTTTTATAATAATATAAGATTTTTAATATATATTAGAATCTTTTTATATTTTTAGTTGTTTAGCTTAAATTTCTTAGCTAATTTCTATAACTACTATCTAGATTAAGATTAGATAGATTACTAAAATAAGTAATAGAAAGAATTTATTAGTATTTATCTTATTTATTTTTAAATTAAATTCTATATTTAAAAGAGCTTTAATAGCCTTTTTATAATAATATAAAAAGCTCTTCTAGTTTTATTCTAAGATACTAAACTTGCTAATTTTTAGAAATTTATATCTATTCTTTTCTATAATAAGACGAAGATAAAATTAGAAAAACTTTTTTAATATTTACATATTTACTATAGATAGAATAGTAATAAGATTTTTTTATTTTAAGTATACTATATTAGAAATTAATTAAGCTTTCTTAAGCTTCTTTTAATAAAATTTATTTTAGTTAGTAAAGTTATTTAATTATAAATAGATATTCTATAATATCACTTACTATTTTTATTAATTATATAGTTACTCCTTTCTTTTTTTTACTATATCTAAGTAAACCTCCTTATTATTATTATCATTATTATTAGATAGTTTATTATAATTAGTCTTAATGTCTAGATTATTATTATCGTTATTATCGTCATTATTAGATTAATTAAAGTTCTTTTTATCTAATATAAAAGCTAAGTCTTTAGCTAGTTCTCTACTTAGTCGACTTATACTAACTATAATTAAGTATAGATTCTAATTACAAGAGGTTAATAGCAACCTAGTAGATAGTCTAGGTATTTCTATAAGCTTTATAATACAAACTTATTTTTATCAATATTAATATTAACTAGGATCTAAGAGCAACAAAACTTAAGATTTAAGATCTTATAATAAAGAAGTTATTAGAATCTTTATATTAATTATATCTATTTTTAAATTCAAGTTAGCTTTATTAAGATTTATTTAGAAAAAGATATCACTTATCTTGCTATTTAAGCTACTATCATTAAGATAACAACTAGAATAGCAGTCTATTATTAATAAAAAAGAGAAGAGATTAACTTAATTAAAGGACTAAGAGAATCTAGTTTAAATAAAAATAAGAGAGATATAGATAGAGATTAAAAAAGATAAATTAGAGAGAATAATAATTTAACTAGCTAGTAAGTTAAAAGTAAAAAATAAAAAAAGAAAAAAAGAAGTAAAAAAAAGAGATAATAACTTTAAAAAAGTAATAGAAAGAAATAAAATATAGTAAGATATAAGTAAAGAACACTATTTATTAAAAGATTAAAAAGGTCTATATTATATAAAATAAAAAAAACTATTTACTAGCTTATTACTAACTCTAGATAGTAGTAAGTTATTATTTTAATATAATAAATATAAGAATAGTAATACCTAAAACTATAATCTAACTATAGTTCCTAACAGACATTAGAATTAGTTTTAATAGTACCTAGAGTAGATGCCTTACTAAGATATATAAAGGTAGAATCACAATAGAAGATTATATACTGCTATAATCAGAACCCTCCTCACACTATATACTAGTCGGAACAACATAGCGCCAGAGCCGGAGACACCGATTTGGGCGTCGATCATAGCCAAAAACGGGGTCACCGGCGCAAATCCAAAGCTTGACGTAGTAATATTTAGTATATAATATATCTAGTTAAAAGCTCTTTTCATATCTTATATAATATTAGGATTTTAATTTTTTTTATATTAATATAGAATTAGTAGATCTAGCGACTAATAGTCTAATCTATATTAAAATTTATTATTTAAAGCTATAGTATGCTTAGTATAAGATTATAATTATTAATATCTACTACATTTAATATATAGTCTATAGTTTAGAATAGATTTTTAGAATTTATAGTTTATATATCTAATTTATATTTATTATAGATCTAGATTTAATATTTATTAATAGCTTTTATCCTTTAAGATATCTTATATAAATAAAGTTTTAGTTTTTTTATTAAATTTTAATCTATAAAACTTTTTTAAATTTTATTATTTATAAGTATTTAAAGTGCTAGAGTTTTAACTATATTTAAAAGCTTTATCTTAACTATTAAAAGCTATTTTAATTTAGAGTTATCTTTAGATATAATATTAAAATTAATTTTTAATATAGCTATTATATCTAATAGCTAAAATTCTAATTTTTTAAATTATTTATATCTCTCTAGTCTTTTTTAATTTTTAAATTTAGATATTTTCTAGATTAATAGTCTAATTAACTATATTTAAAGTAGTTTTAGTTATTTATATTATTTTTATATTAATCTTAGTTTCTAATATTCTTTTTTAAAGATTTTTTTTAAAGCCTAGATCTTATACTAGATTCTTACTATCTATCTATTAGTTAATCTTTTAGTCTATCACTATTTTTAGATTTATAGTATAGTAAAGTAGGCCTTTTCTAATATAATATTCTAGTTTTTTATTATTTTAATATTAAATCTTTTACTTTTTAGAAAAATATAATAGTTATTTTATAATTATTTAATTTATTTTTATACTTTTAAGCTTTATTTTAAATATTTAAAAGAATTTTAATTTAGAGTTATTTTATTTATTAATTTTCTATATATTTAATATCTATTTATTTTTTTTATATATAAAAATATTATATAAATTTATATATAGATTATTCTTTTCTTTATTTAGTATTAATATATCGATATAAAGCTTTAGTTTAAAGGATATTAGAGTTATTAAAGATTTATTATAGATAATCTTTAAAATTATTTTAATTTATATTTACTATATCTCTATATTCCTTTTAGAATATAAAGTATTATAAAAAATAGAATTAATCTAGATTATTTATTATTTTATTAATCTTATATTTTAGATATATAATATACTATTTTAAATATCTTTTAAATTAAAATTTAGCTTTTTTTATAAATATTTTATATTTATTATAGATTTTATTAATATAAAAATTATTTATTTTAAATTTTAAAAGATATTTATTTATAAAGATATTAATTTAGAGATATTTTTCTTCTATAATTATATTAATAATAATAAGATTTTAAATTTAATTTTAAATTTATAATATTTTTTATTTTAGCTTTATTATATAGACTTATTATTTAAAATATTTATTAATCTTTTTTAACTTAAAAAGTAATATAGAATTTAATTATTTTTTTATAAATTAAATAAATATTTTTTTTAAATTTAATAATATAGATTTAGATATTTAGATTTATATTTAATTTTTCTTTTATAGTATTTTTATAAGAATTAAATTATTTATAAACTCTAGTTAAGATAATATCTATTTAGATTTATTTAGATTTTACTTAAAAGTAATAGCTATAGATATTTTTTTTATATTAATTATTTTTAATATTTGCTAACTCTTTACTTAAAGATATAATAGTAATTAGAATATAAGAGAGTTATTTAAAAAATAAATAAAGTATTAGATTTAGTAACTAAATATATATATAGATATATATATAAATTAATTATTATTAATAGTATATTTACTGTATATATAGTAGAAGTAATTCCTTGCTCTACTAGTGCCTTGGTGAATATCACGTGAGGCTTTCTAAGGGTGCTGAACGTGCACCGAGGGGTTATTGTGAGACTCCAGACGTTATATCCAGTATATAACCCCTCAGTGCACATTTGGCATCCTTAGAAAGTCTCATGTGACATTCGCCAAGGCACTAGCGGAGTAAGGAATTACTTCTACTATATATACAGCGAATATACTATTAGTAGTAATTAGTTTATATATATATCTATATATATATTTAGTTATTAAATCTAATACTTTACTTACTTTTTAAATAATTTTTTTATATTTTAATTACTTTATACCTTTAGATAAAAAGTTAATAAATATTAGAAATAATTAATATAAAAAGAATATCTATAGCTATTATTTTTAAGTAAAACCTAAGTAAGTCTAAATAGATATTATCTTAATTAGAGTCTATAAATAATCTAATTCTTATAGAAATACTATAAAAAAAAAGCTAGGCATAAATCTAGATACTTAAATCTATATTATTAAATCTAAAAGAGATACTTATCTAATTTATAAAAAAATAATTAGACTCTATACTATTTTTTAAGTTAAAAAAGATTAATAAATATCTTAAATAATAAATCTATATAATAAAACTAAAATAGAAAATACTATAAATTTAAAATTAAATTCGAAATCTTATTATTACTAATATAATTATAAAAGAAAAGCGTCTTTAAACTAATATCTTTATAAATAAATATCTTTTAAAATTTAAAATAAATAATTCTTATACTAGTAAGACCTATAATAAATATAAAATATTTATAGAAAGAGCTAAATTTTAATTTAAAAAATATTTAGAATAATATACTATATATTTAAAGTATAAAATTAGTAAAGTAGTAGATAATTTAGATTAATTTTATTTTTTATAATACTCTATATTTTAAAAGAAATATAGAGATATAATAAATATAAGTTAGAATAATTTTAAGGGCTATTTATAATAAATCTTTAATAATCTTAATATTCTTTAAATTAAAGCTCTATACTAATATACTAACACTAAATAAAGAGAAAAATAATCTATATATAAATTTATACAATATCTTTATATATAGAAAAAATAAATAGATATTAAGTATATAGAAGATTAGTAAATAAAATAATTTTAAATTAAGATTTTTTTAAATATTTAAAGCGAAGCTTAGAAATATAAAAACGAACTAAATAATTATAAAGTAATTATCGCGTTTTTTTAAAAAGTAGAAAATTCAATGCTAAAGTAGTAAAAAGCTAGAGTATTGTATTAAAAAAGATCTACTCTATTATACTATAGATCTAAAAATAGTAATAGGCTAAGAGACTAGCTAATAGATAGATAGTAAGGACTTAATATAAGATCTAGGTCTTAAAGGAAATCTTTAAGAGAGAATATTAAAGGCTAAGATTAATATAAAAATAATATAAATAACTAAAACTACTTTAAGTATAATTAACTAAACTATTAGTCTAAAGAATATTTAAATTTAAAAGTTAGAAAAGATTAGAGAAGTATAAATAATTTAAAAAACTAGAATCTTAGCTATTAGGTATAATAGCTATATTAGAGATTAATTTTAATATTATATCTAGAGATGATTTTAAACTAAAATAACTTTTAATAGCTAAGATAAGATTTTTAGATATAATTAGAGCTTTAGTACTTTAAATATTTATAAATAGTAGAGTCTAAGAAAGTTTTATAAATTAGAATCTAATAGAAAAGCTAGAATTTTATTTATATAAGATATTTTAAAGAGTAAAAGCTATTAATAGATATTAGATCTAGACTTATAATAAGTATAAGTTAGATATATAAACTATAGATTCTAAAGATCTACTCTAAACTATAGACTATACATTAAATATAGTAGATATTAATAATTATAATCTTATATTAGGCATACTATAGTTTTAGATAATAAATCCTAATATAAATTAGATTATTAGTTACTAAATCTACCGATTCTATACTAATATAAAAAAAATTAAAATCTTAACACTATATAAAGCGCGAAAAGAGCTCTTAGCTAGATATATTATATATTAGATACTATCTAATACTTCTTAAACTAACAAATTAAGGCTATATACAGCTAGACTTAATAGTAAGAGACGTATTAAGATACTATTAGATAAATCTAAGAAATAGAAATTAATAGTAAAACTAGAGCAAAAGCTCTTAGAATACTTTTAAAAGTATAAGGATATTTTCTTAAAAAAAGCTATAGATATATTATTTAAATATATAGCTTATAACTATACTATTAATCTTAAGCTAGGCATTATGCTATTTTATAAACTAATATATAGACTTACTAAGTCCAAATAGAAGGTCTTAAAAGTCTATCTAAAGACTATCTTAGAGAAGAACTAGATAAAACCATTAAAAAGCCCAGCTGGGACTTCTATACTATTCATTCTAAAGAAGAATGGAAGTCTTTAATTATATATTAATTATCAAGGTCTTAATGCTATAATGGTAAAGAACTAATATCTGCTCTTATTAATATTAGAGATTCTAGATTAATTATTAGAAGCTAAGATTTATACTAAACTCGATCTTAAGGATGCGTATCACTGTATAAAAATAAAAAGAGAAGATGAGTAAAAAACTGTTTTTTAAACAAGATATAGCTATTATAAATATAATATGATGCTATTTAGATTGGTAAATATATTAATAATATTCTAGGCTTATATTAATAAAGCTATATTAGACTTACTAGATATCTATATAGTAGTCTATTTAGATAATATAATAATCTATTCTAATAACCTTAAAGACTATAAGACCCGGATTTAGAAGATGTTGTGAAAGTTAAAAAAACACTAGCTATATTATAAATTAAATAAATATAGCTTTGACACTAATACTATTAAGTATTTAGAATTTAATATTAGTCTTAAAGATATAACAATAGAAAAGATTAAAGTCTAAACTATTAGAGAGTAGCCTAAGCTATAAACTATAAAGGAAATCTAGTTATTTCTTAGATTTGCGAACTTTTATTATAACTTTATACCTAAGTTCTTAAAGGTGACGAGGGCATTAACTAAATTTACTAAAAAAGCTTTAGATAAGACTTCTAAGTACTAGAAATAGAAAAAAGATCTTAATTTATTAAATTTTAAAGCTTTAAAAGTATTTAAAAAATTTAAGATTTTATTTTATTAAGAGTCTCTACTTTAGTATTTTAATCCTACTAGATCTATAAGGCTAGAGATAAATACTTTAAAAGACACTCTAGAAGCGGTGCTTATCTAATTATATAAAAATAATAAATAGTACTCTATTATCTACTAGTCTTAAAAGCTATAAAGACTAGAGATTAGATATAAAATTTATAATACTAAATTAATAGCTATAGTTAATATATTTATACACTAGTAGTAATATCTAAAAGATAATTAATACTTAGTAAAGGTCCTAATAGATTATAATAATCTATAGTACTTTACTATGATAAAGGTGCTATCCAAGTATTAGATCCAATAAATAAAGTATCTCTTAGTATTTAATTTTAATATAGAATATCACTTTAAATTAAAGAATTCTATAAATATACTAAGCTAGTGTCTCGACTATATAAATAATATTAGAGATAAAATAATAATATTTTCTATACTATAGAAGAAGCTCTATAAGAGAGTATTTATTATTAATAAAAAATTAAATATTCTCTTCTAAACATATATAAATTCTATAAATAAAATAGCGTATATTAAAGAAATTTAAGAAGATTTTCTTACTACTAGTAAAGTTAAGATCTATAAATCTAAAGAAAAAAATATCTCTATAAATAAGAGTACTACCACTAGTAATATAGAAGATCTAGAGTTTCTAATACTATAGTCTCTAGCTACTAAAGCTATAAAGATTAAGATAATCTATATTAGTATAAAGCTAGATATAGAGACTTTTCTTTAGATCTACTAGTAAGAGAACGCCTTTATATAGAAAAAATCGAAGGATCTTTAAGAAGACGCTTATAGAGCTAAAGACTTAAATTAGAATATTAGAGATAATGATCTACTTTGATATAAGAATATAATCTATATCTTACTAGATAAAGCCTTATAATTAGAAATTATAAAGAATAATTATAATAATATATAAGGTGGTCACTTCGATAGAGATTAAATATTAGCGGCTGTATACTAAAAGTATTTTTAGCTAGTAATAAAGGTTAATATTAAGTACTATATTTAAACTTATACTATTTATTAACGCATAAAGATATACTAATATAAGGAATATAGATTATTAAAGTCTCTATTAATTCTTTTTAAACTCTTTAAGATTATTACTATAGATTTTATAACTAGATTACTCTTAATAAAGTAGTAAGAAGAAATTATTAACGCTATATTAATTATAATAGATCTTTTTTTAAAGTATTATATCTATCTATTAATTTAAAAGACTCTAAAGGCTAAAAGATTAATAAAGCTACTTTATAAAAATCTAGTCTAATAGATTATATTCTTAAATTATATAGTATTAGACTAGGATAAGCTATTTATTAATAAATTCTAGTAGACTATGTATTTCTATTTAAGAATTATCTATTAGCTATTTATTACTATATATCTATAGACAGATAGATAGACTAAATATTAAAATTAGTTAATAAAACATTATCTTTAATGCTATACAAGCTATAAGTAGATAGACTGATCTTAGTAGATTTTAATAATATAATATATATATAATAACAGCTGTTATAGCGTGACTAGTAGGATATTAATAGAAGTCTTAATAGGATTTGTAGAAGATCTGTAGATAGATATATTAAAAGAATCTAGAAAGAGTAATATAGATATAGAATAGAGAGTCTAAGATCTCTAAAATATATAAGAGAAGCTTTAGAATTATTTAGAATAGATAAAGGAATCCTAAGTGAAGTACTATAATTATTAGAGATAAAAAAAAATATATAAGATTAGAGACTATATTATACTTTAAATAAAGAATATAATTTCTTTTTAATACTTAGAAAAGCTAGATAATAGATAAATAGATTTATTCTAAATATTAGAAATCTAAAGAACTAATATATATTAATTAGATTTTATTTTAAAATATAGAGAATTATACTTTATATTCTATATTTCTTTATTAAAATCTTTCTATATCGCTTTAAGAAATTTTAAATTAGATAGTCTGATCCTAGTAGATAGTGTATCTAAATATATAGTAGAAGATATTATCTAGGAGAGAATATAGAGTTGGTAAATCTAATATCTAGTTTAGTAGAAAGAATAACTATTAGAAGAAGCTATTTAAAAACTAAAAAAAGTGTTATAAAATATCTAAGTATTTAATAACTATCTTTAATATAAAGCTAAAGGATTTATAATATTAGAATTATATACTAAAAAGAGAGATAGAAATAGGAAAAAAAAAGACTTTTAAATTTAAGACTAAAGTCTATACTTATAATATAAAAAACTAAATATAAAATAAAAAAAAAAGCTCTATAAAATAGTATAGAATATTTTAATAATCTAAAGACTTAATATAAAAAAGAATTTAATATTTAAAAGTAATAGCTAAACACTATAAAAATAAATAAAATAATCTATTAAAGTAATATTTATAGCTAAAGTGTTGTAAGTAAGATAAATAAGTATAGAATTATATTATTTATATTTAAAAGTATTTCTTTAGAGAAAAATAGTATAGCTATAGTAGATAAAGAGATCTATAAAAAAATCTAGTATAGTTACTAGCTTACTAACTAATATAAATACTTATTTAGAATACTAAAAAAAGAAAATATTTACTATTTAAAATATAGAGCTAGTTACTTTAGAAAAAAAAATAATAAAAGTAGTAATAGAAGTATATATAATAAAAATAATTATAATCTTATTCTTACTAATAGTAGTAAAGTAGTAAATAAAAATATAATATATAGTTATATTAACTTTATATATTATCTTTTTTTAATTATTAGTCTAGCTTATTACTAGTTTAATAGTATAGTAAGTAGCGGCCTTCTATATAAAAAAAATCTATATATATATTAGTAAATAAATAAGAATATTTTATTAATAAATATACTAATAGATAATCTATAATAGACTTTTTTAACTATACGTAGTAATTATATAGTTTTAAAGGATTAATATAGGCGAATAGATATATATTATTAATATTTTTAAATATCTAAAAGTAGTATTAATAAAGTAAAACCTACTTCTTATCTTTATAAGTAATAGATATAGATAATATAAAAAAAGTAGTAGACTATTAATTTACTAAATTAATAGTAATTTAAATATAAATAAAAGAATATTATAAATTTTTTATTTTTTTATAAAAGACTTTTTAACGCTAGCATATTTAGTTATAAGAATGATATAAGTAGTAGCATTATAGTTTAATATATAAAATACTATTCTAAATTAATAATAAATCTTTAAACTAGTAATTAAGATAACTAATTATAATATATATATTTTATAATAGTTTAATATTTACTTAAAAGGCATAGAGAACAATATAATATAAAGAAAAGTGAAGATAAAAAAGTAATGTAGAAAAGTAAAGTATTATAATAAAGTATATAGTAAAAAAAAAAAAAATTTAATATTTCTATAATAATATAATTCTTATAATAATAATAATTATATATAACTGTTAATCTGTATTTCTTATATTAGATAATAAGTGTGATAACTATTATAGTATATATCTATAATACTAGTAGCTTAGAATAACTAGTATCTCTATACTAGTGACTATTTATAACTCTATATTAGTATATAATGCTAATTCTATAAAAAGAAAAGAGAATATAAGATTTTAGATATTATATCTAATATATAATCTTTTAGTATATATTTAGTATCCTTAAAAAGTCTTATATAATATTCACTAAGATATTAGTAGAGCAAGGAATTACTTCTATTGTATATACAGTAAATATATCACCAGTAGCAATCAGTTTGTACATATATCTATACATACATTTAGTTGCTAAATCCAGTGCTTCGCCTGCTTTCCGAATAACCCTCTCACAGTTATATACTGGATATAACGTCTGGAGCCTCACAATTAATAAAATTAATTTTTTTACTATATTTCTAGAAGCCTATATAATAGCATATAAAGCTAAGACTATTTAGAATAGCTTTATAGTAATTAGATTAATACTATATAATCTAGATTAAGTCTATTAATAGCTTACTATTTAGCTTAAGACTTCTATATCTCTCCTAAGTTAGTTAAGTAATACTTAATCATTTTACTTATAAATATCTTAAAATCTATATTAATTTAAATACTAATTAAGTATAATTAAGAGATATATAAGCTAGTATATAGAAAGTTTATTAAGTTTAGTTAATAAGATAATTAACTAGATATTTAAAGTATATAAAATAACTATAAATAGCTTTATACTTCTTAGAAAAGAAGTCTATAATTTATAGATTATATATAAGAAAGAGAAGTAAAAATATAGATAATCTAAAAAGTAAATATTTTATAAGTAAAGAATTATTAAAGAAGAAGCTTAGATATTTATATAAAGTTAGATTAAGATATTTTAATCTAATACTACTACTCTAGCTAAACTAGAGCTTCTGGCCTTTTAACTATTTATACGATATTAATTTCACTATAGTGGTTATGGAATTATAGGATATAAAATAACTAGATGTCTTAATCATATTGGTAATTAATTTTTTGTATATAATTATTATTTTGGGTTAGAAATTGAGATTTAAAATCGATATAGACCGCGTTTTTGAACGGAAGTGGGCGGGTCGATTGGGTGGGCGGTTCGGGTGTGGATTACGTTAGTTGCTCTACACGGCTTATGTCATCAAAATCTATGGATAGGCTATAATTGTAGGAACATGAGAATGATACTAAAATCTGTATAGAACCGAAGTAACTTGTGATAGGGAACTAAACTAAATATATCGGTAACGGCTATCTGGCCGCATTTCAGGTTTCCTACACTTTAGTATACACAAAGTGTATCCTAATTTGCGTATCCAATTCCCTGTTCCTCAGTACAGTAAAAGTTGCGCTTTTAGCTTTTCATATTATGTCAGTCCTTCCCTAATATAGGGTAGCTGGTACATATTCACAACATACTAAAGCTCACAAGATATCCTGGCCTATGACAAATGTTGGTTCCTGGCCAGGAACCGAAGTGAGAGAGAAATGAAATTTATATTCAGATCCTTGCATTGACTTCGAGGTGTAATCGTTTTTGGAACGGAAATGGCCGCCCTCTGTGGTTGCGTTGTCGTATCCATCTTCAGCTGAGGACGACTCAACTAGGGCTGACTTGTAGCTCCCGCTCCAAGGATTTGTGAATCCCTAAAATGTCAACGATGGGGCAAACAACTCATACGAACTTGGAAAAATACATACCAAAGCGATTGAAAAGTCGTGGGTTTCATCGAGTTGGGCGATAAACGATATACCTCCAGTAACCCCTGTCCAAAGGGAAACATCCTTGTTACAGCCACTGAAAACCATCTGGCTGAACGGTTCAATGTTAGATGGAGCTATCCAGAAGCGACCAGAGCTCCAATACGTCTGGTGGAATTGAAACGAAAACTGTGTCTCATTCTTCACGACACATTGCAGCCATCTCCTCTTATCCCGTAAACCTGCGGGCGTTTCCGGATGCTTTTCCTCTGAAACCTGGTTCACCTCAGCAAAAAGGCAGATAAGCGGCATAATGCAGAGATTGCTAAATACCTTCGTCTTCTTGCTTGTCAGCGTATCAGGACTAGTTAGCGGTACGTCGAGAGTTATTATTGGCGCCATGTTTTAGTGAGTTGTTGGATAAGATGTGCACGTCGGGAAGAAATAGTATCGAGAACGTTTGTAGTCTGTCTGAACAGTTACTTTCGTCGCGAGACCTGGGTCATGTCGTGCTAATTTATAGTAAAAAGGGGTATTGCTATGATAGCAACAGAAGCCAGTGTAAAACACCCGGTTTTACCTTAGGAGTGGCAGGGATGAGTCGTATACCAATCCACTGTAAAATAAAATGTTATATATTTTGCCCGATTTTTGCCGGAATATGACGTTATGATGCGTGAAGGGCTCGAAATGGATAAAGGGGCTGTCCTTCTACTCTGACCATTCCTAATAAAGCTACATACACAACTTCTTCACACACAGCTCTCACATTACAGAAGGAAAGAGATGGATTTAGGCGTACTTCAGCCCGCCACAATGTTGCATTACAAAAATTAAGAAAGTTGATTGCTTTATACGTTTATTTAGTTTGCTTTCAATGCCATTTACACTTGATGATCGGGGAAAATAATACTTTAGGCATTCGGGTAGCTTGTCACATGGTTGCATTACTAAAATTTGAGAAAAGTAATAGTCTTTGGGATTCATTCTTGCTAATAAGTGGTCCCTGTGAATAAATATATACTCGGTACAAGGGCCTATTATGGAAAATCAAGGACAATATTTATCTCATGACAGGAATTCCAGAAATTTAAAGAAGATAATGATTCTGAAGCTCGGTTTTTATACAGTTCCATTGCTGAAAGCTCAGGAAACGGATAGTTCTAGGCACCAATTTAGGAGTCGAAGAGGTTGATAGACTCAGTATTTTCTTGGCACAAATTGAAGGTCATTCGGAAAGCAAAGTCCAATCAGACGATCTGAGATTTACAGACACCGGAGCGGGCCGTGCCGTTATTGTTCTGTGCACAAGTGAACCATGTTACAAGTAATCCTAAAAAGGAAAACGCAACAGAATTCTAAATCACAGTTGGGGATTTTGTATGGGTGGATAACTTTTCCATGGCTAACCCACTGTTGTAGAGTACAGAGTATACAGAGTACCATGCCACCTACGCATCAACCGTTCCCAAAAACGGTTAACGCCCGAGACCTTGCGCAGCCATGGCATGCGCCAAACCCACACTAAGTCAAAACGATCCAGTCATCGATGCTCATACTCCACTGTTATTGTCAGATTAAGCATTACCATGTATTTTTTTTTCTTTCTCGTTTCCATGAGAACTGCATAAGGCTTCCAATTCTCAAAAGGTAAAACGCATGTGAACCGAGGTAGAATTCCGTAAACCTAGTTAGATTTACCTGTACGTTATTCTAGATCATCTGTCAACATTGCGGACGGGCAACCCTGGAAATTATATCGTGAATAAACGGCATCGGGAATAGCTGTATACTTTTTAATTTCACCTGCCACAAATTATTGAAGGTGGAGGTCGACGTTGCCGGCCACACTGCGCGTATACGGAGCGAAGCATAAACTATGCTACGGTCTCGTCAATTTGGAGGACGCGATATCCGAATATATTCTCGTGCACCTACCCTCCTTAGGCCGTGGGAGAAGCATTGTAATTATCGCGTAATTTGTAATATTTTGTCACATTGAATTTTTAACAATAATCTCATTATTAGTGCGGGACGTGCAGACAGACCCTTGTCTTGTTCTCATCAGTCAACTATCCGGCCCACAGCATGGTTTAGTATCCCTCATTATTTTGAAGGAGAGATGTGTAGGTGGCTGGCTGACAAGTAAGACATAGATGCAGAACCCTAGTCAATCAATGAGCGACCAATGACCGCTTTTGTACTCGCATTTGAGGGGTTTTCTTCTTTCGTATCCCTAAGCACTTACGCATGTATGATGCGTAAAAACTTGGATCTTTCTATCCTCAATATTTGATTCGTTCGATAGGAGTTAGCTTTATTCCCAATGCATGAAATTCGCTAATAGTACTTGGATATTCACGTCCTCCGTTAGCAAAGCGCGATGGGTAACGCTGTATTTGACTATAAATCTCACACTCTTGCCCACTGGAACTGGCGTAACATCGCAACTTTTCAATCCATATATTGATGTACCATTTGATAATTGACACTATGTCTTCACCATCAGTTACTGTCAGAATTGTAAATTTACTTGGTGTCCCTCTAACACAGGGAAAACACGAGTTTGCTAGCGATCATCGAATTTATGGGGCGGTAGCTGATAGGATTGATGCTGGTTACACCGGAGCCGAGTTCACGGTGGAGGCTCCCGAAGGTATTTCTGTCTCTAGGTTCTATTGTATCCCAGCTAAACCGATACGCTCTTACAATCAACAAAAGTGACCGGACTTGTCAGATACAGGGTGCAGAGTGAAGATCAAAGCGGTACTATAACGTGCAGCTTATCCTGTGGACAGGACAAATACCCTGATAGAGTACAAGTAGAATGCGATCCAGTTGGACTTGTTATGGGTGATGCGAAGCTGCACACAGCATCCGATAATACACTCGTAGGTGCGTGTTACATCTCTTCTAACTTATCTTTAGTTAATTTTCACTTTTCTCCCATCCTTCATTTGTATTTGCTAAGTTCTATTTTCAGTCACGTTCCAGCTCGGGCTTCCGCTCACAACCACGGTTCGGAACGATACTAAAGAAGAGGTATACTGTATTATGACTTCTCGGGCTTCGGATAATGATGCAACGTTCCTCGCCGTAGCAGGCACGGCGATTGCTGCATTTGGCTTTGTTCCATTCGCAATCCCAGCAAAAGCACTTACTATTAATAAAACCGTCTCATGGACTGCTGCCGTATTAGGTGGTCTCTCGGCTGCTGCAGGATTCTATAAGCCGGCTGGTTCGGAGGAAGCTAGGGCCTTGTTTCCTTCGGACATCCTGAAGCATACTAGCAACAATGGAATATTACAGAGCAGTCATGACATTTTCCTGCTTAAGCACGAGCTTCGTGGCATCACTCTCGTCTGCCAATATTGTGTTTTGAAGGACTACCAAAATTCTGAGTTATCTATAAGCAACGCCACATTTCGGGATGTATTGAAACTTGATCTCCCGAGAGGAGATAGCTACAAATTCGCATTATACCGCTCCGCAAGCATTCACGGTCTACAGCCAATTAATCAGACGACAGCGGAGAGCACAAAGCCGCAGAATTACGCTATCCATGCTATAAATAGAACCAGTGGGGGGGGAACAAGCGTCCAGTATTATGATATCGGTCCAACAGTGAATGCTCATTTCCAAAAGGAAGAAGCGTCTGAATTTATCATCACCGCCTGCCATAACGACACCGCGACAAAGACCATGTATGGTCTTTTCTATCAATCTACAGGCGATGTGATAGTAGAATTCCAGAACTGGAAGTGTAATTACGACTCACATGACAGCAATACAAAGCCAACGTTCACAGATACGAAGATATGGGAGCGAGAAAAACTTTTTCAAGAGATACTCAAGCACAAGACAATGGATATCTTTGTTTTTGAAGAGGTCACACATGGTGGAGGGCCAAGAGAAAGTTCAGAATTACGAGGATGGTCGCGCTCGATGATTGACAAAAAATGTTTATCCTATAGCCCGTCTGAGACGACGCCAAAGTACAACTGCTTTTTTATTATCCCATCCAACAGAGTGACTGTGCAGCAGGTAATCGAAAAGCAGGAGTAGTTACAGACGGTAGTAATAGCGATCTCATTTACGCTGACCTCTCGCCATACATGGATGCCAAATTATATGACATACTCCTGGGCTACCACAGCTATAGCTACTCCTATCTGGCTACAGTCCTATTCAGTCTTTATATTCTTTCTTCTCACAGCTATGGTATATGATACCTTCTTTTGTATGAAATTGATTTCTGGTGTACGTTGCATCTGGTAGGAGACGGCGCGTCCTTTCAGATGTGGCTGAAGATTTGGGCCGACGGCTGCCGGCGTGTGCAGCAGCACGACAAGAACAGTCTGCAGCCTTTGCATATCGATGAAGCTGTCTGGAACGACAGGGAGGCGTTTATGAGGCCATCGGGTCGCAACAAGGGCCGAGTAGAAGATCACCGGGAGTATACATTAGTCGATAATATCAAACCTCCTACTTCTCCTCCCCCGACATACTCACCACGGCACGTGCAGCACGCTCAATTGTTTTACTTTTCTCCCGAGTCTCTTCAGGCACTGAAAGAAGAAGCACAACCAAGCAAGAAAACCTCCTCGGAACCATCAGACCAAGAATGGATATCGACCAACGACGCAGTCTCGGCGTTGGTTTGGCGCTCTGTACAAGTTATTCAAAATCGTCATCGTCTAGAGAAGGCGCTCGAGGCCGAGGAAGACGACCCCGTCTCTGTTTTGAGCATCGCTACCGATGGACGCAGCCGCATGGCGCAAAAGATACACCCGCAAACCATGGGCTGCTGTCTACTGTGAGCGCGACGACGCCGGTATTGATCCGCAAGATGGTGGACGAATCGCTAAATCTTGCCGATTTGGCAGCTCTCGTCCGCAGAGCAGTTTCAAGAGCAGATAAGCAGTACGCCGATGACGTGATGACTCTGATCGATAGTCTTGACGATACCAGACGCCTGCGTGTGACGGCTAGCATTGACAGGCCCGAAAACAACTGTATGCAAACCTCCTGGGCCTCCTTTCCTTATTACGCGCATGATTGGGGCGCTAAGCTCGGTCACAACATGGTTGCTGTACGAATGCCGGGAAACGGCCCGCTTGAGGGTAAGCAAATCATTTTACCGTTGCTACCGGATGGAGGGATGGAAGTTTTGGTTGGTGTAGACCCGGCTTTGCTGGACGAGCTCGTGAATGAGCCGGTTCTGCGCAGGTTTGCGGTTGCGCGGTCCTTGTAACTTCCTAGTAGTAAGCCTATAAAACGTTAGATAGGGTGTTGACTGCATGGTGGTTTGTAATGGTGTGCGAATTGATCTTCTATCGTGCTTTCCAGCTGATTTTTGTCTTGCGGTTCAATAATAAAAGTATTTTCCTTGTTCAAGTAGAGAGTTTGTGTATGTAGCACTTTGGTATTTTGTCAAGAAACCGGTACCGTAAAACACCATTTCTACTCGTATTGAATATGTACACTTTTCGTTACTTTCTAACCACAACGCCATACGGGTCTCGATCAGCCTTGCTAACAGCAATTTCACCGCTCTCGCCCTCCCGCCCGATCGCATTCGCCAGCTTATAGCGCATAACATCATGAAGATAACCGCGCTCAGAATTCGAATGGAACAAGGCGACAACGACAGAGCCGCGCTCAATCGCAGCCAGGGCTTCGTGATGGCTCAGTTCGCCCGTGAACAGGAGATCCGGCAACACACTCCCTTTCATGAGCACGCCGCCGCCAGAGCCGGGACATACGCCGACGGTTGTGATGTTTAGGGAGGCGATCGAGGCGTCGTGAGGGATAGCGACGGATAAGGCGCCGGGGTTGCCAGTGGCGCGTCCAATGCGGTCGATTAGAGCTGCCAGAGGCTGCGGGGTTGTGAATGTGAGAATGCGGCCGGCGCCGGCGCCTTCGAAGCCAGATGGGACGGGGTCGGGGGAGGGGTTAATTGCGCTGCGAGTGTGTGGGATGGTGGTAGTAGTGTTTTTGGTTTCGTTGTGGCCGGGTTGCGGGTATATCAAGTCAGAGTATGATGACGTTGAGTCTGATTGTCGAGTCTCGTTCTGTGAAGTCGACGGTCCCGAGACAGCGCCGCTGACAATGTCGCAGAGCCAGTCTGCCATGCCCCCGGGGACTGCATCGACGGCTGTGTGTGGTGAATACACGCTGATTCCCTCCTGGGCGAGGCGCAGGAGTGACTTTTGTTGAGGGTCTTGGAGGGTGATGGATTTGAGGCCGCGGAATATGATGGGGTCTATACAATCAGCAAACTCTCTCGCTGTCTCTTTTAGGTAAAAACCCACGGTAGGCTACGATTATGGAGTCTCTCCGGGCAATGGCTTCGTCAGCGACCGCTTTGGTGAGGTCGGTTGTGAGCAGCACCGAGTTCTTCAGCTGTTTCTTGGGGTCGAAGGGGGATTCAAGGAGTACTGGAACAGTGTCAGCTGCTGTCGCGGTTCTTCTGGCGTATGAGCTTACGTCCGGTGTTGTCGAAGCTCTTGTCGGCGAGAGATTCTGGATAGCTTTGCTGGTCAGACTAGAGGGTGTTGCAATAGATGGTCGATTCATACATCTTCCTCATCGCGCTGACCACAGCTTGAGAAAAGGGCGACAGTGCCGGTTGCGCCATTGTTGCGAGATGTCGATGGCAAGCGCGAGATAGAGGATACCGGAGAAGAGGCTGCATCAATTGCTTGTTGATGGTCAGTTAATTTTGTGATACGTAGAAGCAGGAGCTCGGCGTGTGGGGTGCTCAACCAACGTTTAGTCCCACCGGCGTCATCGGCGAAAATCGCTATTATTAATTGCTCTCACCTCAACCACCACAACATTTCCACCCACCACAACCACACTCCAAAAAGACAACCAATCGAACCGTATGTTTGCCCGCCGCGCCGGCCTTTTGAGCAGAGGCTATCGCTACCTCGTCGCCCCGACCCAGAACCCTCAGCAGACCTTTTCGTCGCTCTCGTCGCGAGCGTTCGCTGCAGTCAACGCAGCCATGGCAGACACAGCCAACACCTCGGGCATCACGGCCGACGGGCTAAAACAAAAACTGGCGGCGCAATTGGAGGCGCCGCATGTTGAGGTTGAGGATATATCTGGTATGGTTTGACGTTTAAGTAAAAAGAGAGAGGCTAATTGAGTAGGCGGCTGTGGCCAGTCCTTTCAGGCAATCATTGTGTCGCCGCAATTCGATAAAAAGACCATGCTCGCGCGCCACCGACTAGTCAACTCGGTGTTGAAGGACGAGATTGCTGCCATCCACGCCTGGACGCCCAAGTGTTATACCCCCGAGCAATGGCAAAAGGCACAGGAGGGGGCCTAGATGGATGACTAGCGGAGGACAGCCGGGCTGTCTCGTTACTGTATTTTACTCTTGACTTTACTTGGATTCATATTGGCTTGGCCTCGTCTGTTATGTGACTTGATCTAAATTACATTTTCACTGTTCACTCTTGGTGTAGCACGTTTAAGCAAGGACTTTTTCGGCAGCAGAGACTGTTACTCCGTTAGCTTCTATGAAAAGAATTCGTATATATATGGACATACCGTTCAGACCAGTGTTGTCTGGCTCAACATGGGCCTCTTTGACCTTGCCATCCTCAATCACCAGAGCGTAGCGCTTGCTACGGTTGTTTCCGAAAATCGCAGCGCTGTCGAACTCGAGGTCCAGTGCTTGCGTAAAGGCGCCGGCCGGGTCAGCGAGGAAGCGGACCTATATATCCAATCAGTTACAGTCTGTTTCATCTTCTGGTGCAGTTGGTGTAAACGTACGCCACTCTTGCCAGTAGGGTCCAGCGATTCGGCCCACGCCTTCATGACAAACGAGTCATTGACCGAGACGACAAACACGTTGCCGGCATCCTTGAGCTTGGGGTGGTTGATATAGCCGGGGACGTGGGTGCTGGAGCAAGCGGGGCCTATGAAACAGCTGTTAGTGAATGATCCGATGAAGAAACAATTCAATGCCTTAGAAAAAGCCGGGGGGGGGGGGGGGGGGGGGGGGAAAAAAAAA
>MJVA01000867.1:40786-82888 GCA_001939245.1 Talaromyces wortmannii
GGGGGGGGGGGGGGGGGGGGGGGGGGGGGGGGGGGGGGGGGGGGGGGGGTGGAAGAAAAAAACAGCATACTGAACGCGGCCGGAACTCCAACAATAACACCCTTTCCACCCAACTCCTTGGCCAGGTTCACTTTGTTTCCAGGCGAGTTTTCGACCAGCTCGACATTGGGCACAGCATCGCCAACCTTGACCAAAGCAGGGCGAGTAGCGTGGAACAGGGCGGCTTGAGCTCCGAGAGCGCGAGGAGCGACGGCAGTGAAGCGGCGAGCAGCAAACATTTTTCTTTTTCTTTATCTTTATTGCCTAAAAGTGAGAGTCGAGTAAATTGAGCGAGTGAGCTGGGAAGTGGTGGTTGAGCGAATGATTGGGTCGATTCCGTATTGTGAAAGGGACAGCGTTGGAGGTTCCGGAGGAGCTTGCGAGATACGCTCCGACGCGATGGCGTCATTGATTGATTGACTTGACATGCGAGTTGCATGTCCTGTGCAACAATGGGAATATTGATTACCAATTAAGGCGGATGTTGCAATTAATACATACATACATACATACATATATATATTAATATTAGGTTATCAATTTATGAACTGATATGTCGCCTGCAGTATCTATCGACTCAAAGCGTTGCGTATCATTATTGACAAGACCAAGTCAAGTCTCGATAAACAGACACAACATTTGAACCGTAGCAGACGACACGCAGCATCAAATGCATGTTTCTCTAGGGCGGGAATAATATACTAATTGATCACCGACACATCATTGAAAATTCTACCAGCAACACTGGCCTCTCATTGGCTGCGCAGGGTCGGCCTAACAATAGGAACAATCAACAAGAGCGAGATGGTGGATGCCTCAGGCACCCCTGTCGACCAGTGTCACGCCTGGCTGCCGTGGAACATGGGTGAGAACCAGGGCATGCGCCTTTCCATGCAATTGCATGTAGCAAACGATGCACGCACGGGATCCGCTACAACACAACTGGAATCCATGACATAACAGCCAATGCTCCGTCCAGGCTGGCATTATTCACAAGAACTTTGCCACTTGCTGCAACGCGGGCGGGGCGCGGCCCACTCCGGACGTGGAGCCGCCGCCGTGGGCCCTCGTTGGCCTCTGCGAACCCTGCGGACCCCTCTTTGCGTGAACACTCAACACATTTTTTTGCTTCGCCGTCACGTGCTGCCTGGCTGTATACACCCCAATAGCCCAGGAGACAGGAAATACCACAAGAACAAAATGCGACAATGCGAAAACGACTTGAAGATAAAACAAACCCAGCAAACCAGAGTAAAGGAAAGCAAAGCAGTAAATAGTAATAAACTCCAGCATGGCGAGCGTGCTAACTGCGCAGCAGCTAACCAGCACTAGCCACGCTAGCGACTAGTTTAGCCCATGGGCCTCATCGCGAAGACTAGAGGCAGTCTTTTGCCTCGCAACATTGTTATTCCCTCAAGTCACTCGCTCTGCGTACCTAGTGTACCTACACTGCAACTCCTCTCTCCAACCTGCTCGCACGTTGTCGGCCAGACGGCTCCCACTTTTTTCACCTTTACACCTTTACGCCTCTTTACCTTTTTACCCTTTCGCGCCCTTTTTTCTATTTTTCTATTTTCCTATTTTCCCTCTGCATCGCTCCCCTGTCGGGAAATTCCCCTCCGTGCATCGCGCTGCGCCGTCCAGACCTGCCCGTCGAGTGGCTAGATCCCGTGTTTCTCCCTCGCAGTTACTACTGGTAGTATCAGCCCACCACGATAACGCCGATACCTCTGCCTCGTACTGCTGCTTTATTTCTCGTCGTCTCATCCCATTGATTCACCCGCTGGCCTGACTCACCCCGGCCACCCCCAGGAGAAGGACCCCTTCTCTTTTCCTTTCTTTTCTTCCCTCTCTTTTTTCTTTCATTTTTCCTTCCGTGCCCTTGCGTACAGTCGCCGCCAGCGCTCCCGGAGACGCGCTTTTCTCTCCCGCTCGCTCGCATTGCGACGGGCCGCCTCAAGATGGACGGCCAATCTACGAATGCCGGCTCTGCTGGGAATTCCAGTGACTTTGTGAGTAACTTTTTTTCTTCTTTCTTTTTTTTTTCTCTGCAATTCTATCTTCTCTTCCCCTTGCTAACCTGCGTCATCCAGGTCCGAAAACTCTACAAGTAGGTTCTTGCTCCCGCGTTTGCTGCTAGTCCGCGCGGCCCTCAACGCCATCGCATGTGCCCTTTGTTGACCATACTCGAACCGGCAGGATGTTGGAAGACCCGTCATACTCGGAAATTGTTCGTTGGGGAGACGAGAACGACAGTTTTGTCGTGTTAGAGGTGGGCCCATTGAAAATACCGAGGAAAAAGAAAAAAAAAAGGCTGATCACTCGACTGTTTCTTACAGTGCGAGAAATTCACAAAATCCATCCTGCCCAAGCACTTCAAGCACAGCAATTTTGCCAGTTTTGTTCGCCAACTCAACAAGTACGACTTTCACAAGGTGCGCCAGAACAATGAGGAGACCGGGCAGTCTCCATACGGGCCGAATGTTAGTGGTATAGTTGTATCTTGGGCGCTGCCAATATTTGCTGACTACGGCACAGGCTTGGGAGTTCAAGCACCCCGAATTCAAAGCGAACAACAAGGACTCGTTGGACAACATCCGAAGAAAAGCGCCCGCCGCCCGCAAACCTACCCAGATCAGCGAGGAAGCCGTGCCAACAGCCCAGATCGATATGTTGAACACACAGCTGATCGCACAGCGACAACAAATCCAGCAACTGACGGAGCGCAATGGTCAACTGACGGTGGATTCCCAGTTGCTGCTGCAAGAAGTGGTGCGCATGCAAAAGAGTGTGATGCAGCACGAATGTATTATCCACCAATTCATGAGCTATCTGATCACCGTCGACGATCGCTATCGCCAAAGCAGGGCCAGCGCTTTTGCCGGCCAAGACGGCGTCACCCCAAACCCGGCCGACGATATGCTTGCGACTCCCCTACAACAAGCTTCAAAGATCCTGAGCGACATGAACTCACAGATGCCCACCAATCTTCCACCGCAAATGGATCCGCTCAACGACCCGTCCAAGGCGCAGGTACTGGCCACGCCCCCTCTAGGTGCTGCGGCACGCAACGGGGTCGCTCGCAACTCGGCCGGTTCCGCCGCATCCATGGGCTTTCCCAAGATGAATGGAGAGCTAGAGAATGTGGTGTACCCTGTAGGCACCACCAATGGCATTGACCCGATGTATAGCGAGCATGTGGGCCAGATTCCATACTCGATACCGCCGACGAAAGAGCTGGCTGTTGATACCAGTGACGCGCGGCGACAATACCCGGAGAATCGGAAGAAGCCAGCGTTTGTCAACCCTGGATGGATTAAACAGCCCCAGATTTTGCTTGTAGAAGACGATGTTACATGTCGCCATATTGGCGGCAAATTCTTGGGGTCTTTCAAATGCAACATTGAATATGCGGTATGTATTCTGCAGCCCCGTCATGTTGTTCGAACTAACGTTTGTGCAAGCTCGACGGACTCGAGGCCGTCAACAAGGTGCAGTCGGGCAAGAGATACGATTTGATTTTGATGGATATTATAATGCCTAATTTAGACGGAGTGTCAGCCTGCCACCTTATTCGCCAATCCGACCGGACGCCGATTATTGCCATGACATCTAATATTCGCAGCGACGACATTCAACTATACTTTCAGCACGGTGAGTCTTTACATCAAGAGAGAGAGAGAGAGAGAGAGAGAGAGGGAAACTAATTAATATATCTAGGAATGGATGATGTTTTGCCGAAACCCTTTACTCGCAAGAGCCTGCTTGACATGCTTGAGAAACACCTGGTTCACCTCAAGACGATTCCGCCGACCATGGACGGCGTATCTGCCACGCCGATGACCACACAGACCTCGGCGGCGCAGTCGATCAAGGAGGACAGCTCGCCGGGACAGTCGCCTGCGGCGTCGATGAACAACTGGCAATCGCCCAGTCAGCTCCAAGGAATGTCGCCGGTTCCTCTCAATGTGCAACAGGTGCCGCAGCCGTACATGCAGCAAATGGCACCCAGCGCAGCACCGTTTGCGATCGACCAGAATGGCGTGCAATATGCCGCGCCTCAACCGACCATCAACCAGCCTGCGGTTCGACCACCGCACCGGCGCCAAATCTCCGAGATCTCGGGCGTGCAAGACCCGGCGGCCTATGCAAAGCGACAGCGGATGTACCAGAACCCGCAAATGATGAGCCAGGTCGCGGGGCAGCCGGGCGGCTGATGATCATTTTATGCATTCTGTCTTCTTTTAAGACTCTTTTTCATTCATCTTCAAGTATACCCGGAAACCATACTAAGGATAATTGGGTGGAGAGAAAACAACAACCGAAGAAAACCATCGCATCCAACTTGATACATCTATCCGGCGCGTACGGCGTTGTCGAATCTTGGGGGCCATTTCTTACATCTTTTTCGCATATAAATATACCATGTGGATTTTTACTACTCTTGGTTTGCAAAGGGGACAGACATCCTGGCGGTAATGAATTGAATGTTTTGAGGTAAAACGGTACTTTTGACATTTTTTTTCTTCTTCCCATTTTTGGTGTTGTTATTATTTATTTCTCGTTCACTGTAATTAATTCAGCCAATATGCCGCTTTTGGCGTGTTGGTCTTTTGGATGTTGACAAGGCTGAGGGCGCTCAACTTGAGCCATGCTGGGGTAATCATTTCATGCAGCGCGTGCTAGATCTCGCGCAGCAATCAAGGTGTTTATGAATTCAAAATTCAAAAGTCCAGCGAGTTTCACTCATTCCTTAGATACCTAAGGTAAGCGCATTTAATAAATGCATAACCTCGTACAAGTTACACTGTGTATCACTGCATACCAATGTATACTTTTGTGGCGCCCAAGTGTGGAGAATTAGAGATCGCCCTTGCAGGGGGAACGATGTAATTTAGTTCACGCGGATAAATCTTGCCGGGCGGGAAGCTTAGACCATATTTTTCCCTTTTCTTTTTCTTGCGCAATGTTCTAGTTATTTTTGGCTCTCTTTGTGAAAGGTCTAGACAGCCAGCAAAAGTCCAGACCAGAGTCCAGAGCGTCCAGAACAGCCGGGCGGGAGAGAGAGCCCCTAAACCGGAAGAAGTCACCGCTTTCTGCCAGACTAGGCTGGATTGGGAATTCTGCCGGAAATTAGTTCCTTTTTGCGTGCGGCCTGGGAATTAATGAGGGAAGTGAGTCACTCGCAAAGCTGTCGGTTTGGATGAGACAGTGTATGTGTGTGTGCTGTGTTTGGTAGAGGTTGGTGGTTTTTTTTTATGTCTGGATGGAATGGTTCATGCTGACCTTTGAAGAATAGAAATTGGTCGTGGCATTCATATGCGTCTGCGCCTGATCGAACTGTGCGACTGCCCCGCACCAAACAAAATATTCAGCCAGCCAGCCAGCAGCAGCAAACTATCCACGAACTAAACGAAACGAGGGTGTCGCGACAGCAAAACTTCCCTGTAAAAGGGCAAGGGAAGGGAAGGGAAAAATGGCTCCAAAACAAAAGGGAGGCAGCGGCGGAAGCAAGCAAAAGGGAAACACGGCCGACGAGGTTGAAGAGACGCTGCAAGCGGTGGTATGTTTTTTTTCTTTCTCTCTCATAACGACGATACTAATGGTGTAGGTTCTGGCCGATACCTTTGAGACCCGGTTTGAGCCGTTTACTCTTGAGCAGCCCAGGGTATGTCTGCTCTGTTGATATTTCTAGCTGTAGCTGACGGACAAAGTGTTTGCTGCCCCTTGCCAATACGCCCTTGATCGAATATACCCTTGAGTTTCTTGCAAATGCAGGCGTCCAAGACGTGTTCCTCTACGGCGGAGCACATTCGAGCATACTGGAAAAATACATCAAGTGTGTTTCTTTCTTGAACAGAACAATAAGTGCAGGGCTGATTATAGTTCCAGTGCGTCGAGATGGAAAGCGCCGTCGTCCCCGTTCAAAAAATTTACCTTTTTAAAATCCACCTCGACCTCAGTCGGCGATGTCATGCGCGATCTCGACGGCAAACACCTGATCACGGGCGATTTCATTGCTGTGAGCGGAGACGTGATCAGCAACCTCCCCATCGAAGAAGCACTCGCCAAGCACCGTGCGCGGCGCCAAACAGACAAGAACGCCATCATGACCATGGTGCTGCGCGAAGCAGGCACGCAGCACCGCACAAAGGCGTCGTCGGTCTCGCCGGTCTTTGTGATTGATCCGACCAAGGATCGGTGTCTGCATTACGAGGAGATTGATCGCCACGACTCGTCGGCGCGTGCGAGGCTGAATATTGATGTTGAATTGGTCACCTCGCATGCCGAGCTTGATATTAGACAGGACTTGATTGACTGTAACATTGACATTTGTACTCCAGATGTTCTCGGTCTGTGGTCCGATAGCTTCGACTACCAGGATCCTCGGAAACACTACCTGTATGGTGTGTTGAAGGACTACGAGTTGAACGGGAAAACGATTCACACGCATATTCTCAAAGACCATTACGCCGCTAGGGTTAGAAACCTCAAAGCTTACGACGCAATTTCCAAGGACATTATTTCTCGCTGGACCTACCCGCTATGCCCCGATACCAACCTGCTCCCTAGTCACACGTACGAGCTGAGGCGAGGGAATCTGTACCAAGAGCGTGGAGTCATTCTGGCTCGGTCCTGTGTCGTCGGACGACGGAATGTAATCGGCCAGGGGACTAGCATCGGCGACAAAACTACCGTGGCGAATTCGGTACTGGGAAGGAATTGCAAAATTGGCAAGAATGTCGTCCTTGATGGAGCGTATATCTGGGATGGAGCGGTCATTGGAGACAATACAGAGGTTCGCCGCGCGATCGTGGGCGAGCAAGTCACTGTGGGCGCCAACTGCAAGGTTGAACCGGATGTTCTTCTCTCGTCTGGCGTCAAGATCTCGAACGGTATAACACTACGTCGTGGTCTACGCATCACGACTGCTCCTCGCGAGGATGGTCCAACAACCGATACAAAAGTGGTTGGAGAGAACGGCCAAGGGTATGAATACTTTCCGGAAGAAGACGAGGACGAGGACGACGACCGCAGCGACGCGTCTGGTTTGGGTAAGTCATTCACACACTCTCTTATTGTATGTATACGAAGCATGTATTGACCGCGCAGTCTACAACATGCCCGATTTGGCGCTGTCTACCGCATCCATCTCCACCCTATCCAGCGAGATCTCCGCCGACGATGACTACTTCCAAGGACGGAGATCCGATAGCTTCGGAACGTCAGCGTCCGAAGACGAGGAACACGAGTCCTTCCAGCACGACGCAACACTCGGCTTATACGAGGGCCTGCGCGATGGGACGGCAGCAGACATGGTGCAGCTGGAACTGGTCAGTCTCCGGATGAGCCAGAACGCGTCCGACCAGCAAGTGCGGCGAGCGCTAGCATCGTCGTTTATGAAGGTCATCTCGCAGATGATGGAGTCCGGAAAGAGCGCGGGCGACGCGGTCAAGGAGATGTTCACACGCTACAAGGAGGTGTTTGACCGCAGTCTGTTTGACAAGGACAAGGAAGACAAACCGGACCAGGTCGATTTGCTGCTGCAGATCCAGCAAGACCTAGTACATCGCACCAAGGGCGACACCATTTTGCTGTTTGCGGCTAAGGAGCTGTACGATCTTGATATTGTTGAAGAAGAGGCGTACGAGGCGTGGTGGGCGGATGAGCGGTCGAGCAGCACGGAAGAAATGCGCAAGGTGCGCGGCCAGACACAGCAGTTTGTTGACTGGCTTGCCAATGCGTCGGAGGAAGAGGACGAGGACGATGACGAGGATGAAGATGAGAGCGACGATGAAGAGGATGAAGACAGTGACGAGTAACTGTTAGTCGCATGTAGAAAGACAAATCATATACCAATCATCAATCATAAATCAGCATTTGAGACATGACCAGTATACCCAACATGTGCTTGTGTAATGAATGTCTTTACATGCAATTTAACAGTGGCGTGGTCATCTGCTCCCATCACGAGCGTGATCGACGGTGGCCTCGGCCGTAACCACATAGACACAAAATACTCAAAGTGAGTTGCTTTTCTTTATTCTTGCTCGAAAATAAAAAAAATAAACGTTACAGTACTTCAACTATAAAGAGGCTTGCCTGGTCTGTAACCGAGAAACAAGGACGTCAAATTATTCATTACAAGTATGCAATAGTATTATCCCTGTAAGCAGCAACTAATTAGTATGCATGCACCCCTTGACTATTGTGATAAGCAATACAACAAATATTTGTCAACAAATACTTGTCGATGAATGAATGCGTGATTGTTACAAAGGGTCGAGAATCGGGGGCTTCACCCCACCCGGTCTAACTCGATCCAGCTGCACTTGCCCCGTCACCTGTCGTCCCCTCTCTGTTGGGTCTCTCCAAGTCTCTTGCTTATCATCGTCTATTCTCCTCGAACCCTATTTTTTGTTTATTGCTGCTCACAGTCATCGCTTGCTTGACTTGAACCAAATACAAAGGCATCGACAGACTATTTCGGGACCGGCAACTTCAGGCTGACTCGACTTGCTGATTGATCAGCCGCCACTTGCTCAGCGGCTCAGCCCGGTCTGTCTGCCTGTCACGTCACGAGCGAGGGACTTCTTTCGTGGCAGTTTTTTTCTTGGTGCTGTTGTTTGTCTTGCTACTTGCTCGATTTGCTATCGACTTCCAACTTTCCTTCGCTCGGTGCCAAGGTTACAGCCTTTGCCCTTGCACTTAGCCACGACCATTCGCTACAGTTATTCACTTGTGCTTATCGAGGGGCTGATACTGGACTCCTATCTGGCGAGTTGATCAGGACGAGAACACCCCTCTAAACAACAAAAAAACAACAGCGTAACAGCGCTATAGCCTTCACGACGTCTCCCCAAACAAGAAAGCGCAAGGCCTCGGCCGCGACCATCACCAAGGAGGAAGACCAGACCAGAGCGACCGCGGGCTCGTCTAAAAAGCGATCCGTTGGCCGCAAGCCGAGTGCCGGCAGCTCGCCAGAAACTGTTCCTGCTGCTGCTGCTGCTGCCACGGCGTATCCGGTATCGTTGATACAGAGGGTGTCGGACATCGCGACTCCCGCGACCACGACGACTGGCAGTATGGACTCGGACGATGATTTCATGACGGATGTGTCGAGTAGGGAGGATGATTTTCTTGGGATGCAGGATAGTGACGACGAGAGTCTAGGTGAGGGTATGTTATGAAAATTTACTCCCCTAAAAACTTCCTACTCACACGGGGTTACAGATTTTGGCGATGATTTTGAAACCGGATTCTCCTACGATAAAGACCTTGTGCAGAAAAGCAAAAAGCCGTATGAAGTCGACTTCAACGTGCTCAGCCCCGGCGATATCGACCGCGAACAGAACCTCCAAATCAGCGAGGTTTCCTCGATCATCGGCCTGCCTCCGGAGTCGTCGGGCATTCTGCTGCGGTTCGCGCGATGGAATAGGGAGAAACTGATCGAGTCGTATATGGACCGACCGGAAGACACGCTGGAAGAAGCCGGGCTGGGCCAGAGCTTTGAAGGGAATCCAGCGACCAAGGTTGTGCCTGGATTCATGTGCATGATCTGCTGCGAGGATGGCGATGACTTGCAAACGTATGCGATGCGGTGCGGCCACCGCTTTTGTGTTGATTGTTTCAGGCACTACCTCGCTCAGAAGATCAAGGAAGAAGGCGAAGCGGCTCGCATCCAGTGTCCGCAGGACAACTGCCACCGAATCGTCGATTCAAAATCCCTTGGGCTTTTGGTCACGGAGGACCTCAAAGACAGGTGAGTTGCTCTCAGATTATGGATTAGACAGGCATTCTGATAATTTATAGGTACCAAGCACTCTTGACGCGGACTTATGTCGACGACAAGGACAATTTGAAATGGTGCCCGGCGCCCAACTGCGAATTCGCCATCGACTGCGCTGTCAAAGCGCGAGACTTGAACAAGATTGTGCCTACGGTGAACTGCGCGTGCAAGCATAGCTTCTGCTTCGGATGTGGGCTGAACGACCACCAGCCGCCGCCGTGCTCGCTGGTCAAGATGTGGCTGAAAAAGTGTGAAGACGACTCGGAGACGGCCAACTGGATTTCGGCCAACACCAAGGAATGCCCCAAGTGCCTGTCGACGATTGAGAAGAACGGCGGCTGCAACCACATGACGTGCCGCAAGTGCAAGCACGAGTTCTGCTGGATGTGCATGGGCCTGTGGTCGGAGCATGGCACCAGCTGGTACAACTGTAACCGGTATACGGAGAAATCGGGCGCAGATGCCCGAGACGCGCAGGCCCGGTCGCGGGCGTCGCTCGAGAGGTACCTGCATTACTACAACCGGTATGCGAACCACGAGCAGTCGGCCAAGCTGGACAAGGACCTCTATCTCAAGACCGAGAAGAAGATGACCAGTCTGCAGTCGCAGTCGGGCATGTCGTGGATCGAGGTGCAGTTCCTGGACACGGCGTCACAGGCTCTGCAGCAGTGCCGCCAAACACTCAAGTGGACTTATGCGTTTGCGTACTACCTAGCACGAAACAACCTGACGGAAATCTTCGAAGACAACCAAAAGGACCTGGAGATGGCGGTCGAGAGTCTGAGCGAGATGTTTGAGAAGCCCATCTCGGAGCTGGCCGAGCACAAGGTGGACATTCTCGACAAGACTGCTTATTGCAACAAGCGCCGGGTCATTCTGCTCAGCGATACCGCGGAGAATTTGAAGCAGGGTATGTCTTTTTCTGTTCACCTTTAAAAGTATAAGGCTAACAGGAATGATAGGTGAATGGGAGTTTAATGTGAAACTATAGTTCACAAGCAGATTACCTTTTTCTTGTTATATTTTGAGCGTCAGAGCCATTATCAGAAGAAAAATTACGACATAAAGGCGAATGAATGTCTTGAATAAACGCCAGCATTCTGACCATCTTTTTTTTTTCTTTCCGTTTTGTGTTTATACAATGTCAGCGAGCCAGGTTTATTTGTGTTTTGGACGAGATTATGCAGTTATATTACAAGCTTTTTAAACGAGACATACAAAGACAGACATGACGATATGATATGATCAGTTTTGTAAAATAATCAATTCGATATCGAATGCAAAAGGACTAGTCGTATTTAATACATGTAGTAATTATGTAGTATTCCCAGTCGGTCCGCGATCGGAACCTCGGACATTGAGCGGAGCTCGGCCATTACACGACCAACAGCGACATTTTTCCATTTCCCAAGGAAAATGCTAGGCAATTACTGCTAACTTCTTAGTAGCTTACTCCGTCTCCGTAGTTATGATAATTAGTACTACGTATTATTATCATCAGCATTATTTTAGTGCATTTTTACAAACCGAGGAACGCAGCGCTGGGTCAGAATCGGTGTAGGTGTCGGCTGCGGAGTAGAAGATGAATAGCACAAAGAAAGGATAACTGCAAAATCAAAAGCATAATTATCATATGTTCCGAGTGCTGAAATATTGCAAGATTCCAAGATACAAAAAAGATCAGATAACCAGTTCGGGGGCGCTGCGACCGCGGGCTGGCCTGACTATGTGGGTTTAGCGCGGTCCCGTTGGGCAAATCCTCGCCGGAAATAATTTATTTGAACTGTGACTGACTGTCAGTGTTTTGTTGTCGCTATTGCTCTCAACCACCAACCTCTCCTCGCCACGCCAGTCGCCGCCATCGGCCTCTTTCTCGTTCTTGTTATCATATTCTTCCTCCTGACTTCTTCATTTGCTTGGGCTTTCCCTAGCTTGCTACTGCGAGGGGGACACCTGCCAAACACAAACCTTGCGAACCTCCCGAAGCTCTCTCTCATTATACCGACGTGCCAGAAACCAGGCATTACAGCTGATTGTTATTCCTTTTTTGGATCACAAGCTCGCCGCCTCTCTCGCCGCTTCCTCTTCCTCCGCCGCAAGTCGTTTTCTCTTTTAGTCACTTCGCGGCTCCGGCTGCGCCTGTAGAGCTATTCTCGGCTCGAATGGCGGAACAAATCCCTGGGCAGGAATACGAGTGCGTTTTTTCTCTCTCTCTCTCTTCAAACTATACACAAAAAGTATACTGACATTAATCGCACCCAGGTACGAAGCTCTTCCTTCAAACTATGGCCTCACCCAAAACATGATGGCCGGCGCCTTTGCCGGAATCGCGGTACGTTGAGAAATCAGAGCATAGTGGGAGAGCGCGGGAACTGACATCGCGGCACACATAGGAACACTCGGTCATGTATCCTGTCGATCTGCTCAAGGTATGTATTGTATCTAATGATTTGTTGTCCGGGGGTGGTTTGTTGACTTTCCTGCAGACTCGAATGCAGATTTTACATCCGACCACGGGCGGCCTGTACACGGGCATCACGAATGCGGTGTCGACCATTTACCGGATTGAAGGCTGGCGAACACTGTGGAAGGGCGTTTCGAGTGTGATAGTTGGTGCCGGTATGCTTTTTTTTTCCTTTTCTTCTTTTTGCCACGTGCTGATGATTCTACGCAGGCCCTGCACACGCTGTCTATTTCGGGACATATGAAGCTGTCAAGGAGCTGGCGGGTGGCAATGTGGACGACGGCCACCACCCTGTTGCTGCTGGTAAGCTTGGATTTAGTTAAAAATTAGTTGCATGCTGATTTGTCTAGCGTTGAGTGGAGCGTGCGCGACGATTGCCAGCGACGCCCTCATGAATCCGTTTGATGGTACGTACCTATGTCACAAGATGAAGCAAAGCCGGTCTAATCAGGAGCAGTCATCAAACAGCGCATGCAGGTCCATGGCTCGGTGCACAAGACCCTCGCACAATGCGCCAAAACGGTCTATCGAACAGAAGGCCTGCAAGCCTTTTACGTCTCCTACCCTACCACCCTCTGCATGACCGTGCCCTTTACCGCGACGCAATTCGTGGCGTACGAGTCGATATCCAAAATCATGAACCCGAAGAAAGACTACGATCCCTTCACCCACTGCATTGCCGGCGGTCTCGCGGGTGCCTTTGCGGCCGCCATCACCACGCCGCTCGATGTGATCAAGACGCTGCTGCAAACGCGCGGTCTGGCTGTTGACAAAGAAATCCGGAGTGCTCGGGGCTTGTTCAACGCCGCGGCCATTATCAAGCGCCAGTTTGGGTGGAAGGGTTTCCTCCGTGGCATGCGGCCTCGCATTGTCTCGACCATGCCCAGCACTGCGATTTGCTGGTGAGTACATAAAAGACACAATGAAACAAAAAAAAAAATATACTGACAGCCGCAGGACGTCGTACGAAATGGCCAAGGCCTATTTTAAGAACCAAATGGGCGACAAATAAACCACAGACTTATCCGTCTTGTTGGATGGATATATTTCACCTTCCCCTCTCCGATATATCTTCCTTCTTGCATTGTTCGAAAATTTCGGCTTGAAAAACACACGATCTGAACCATTATACAAGCAAGTTTTCTGGAACGAAATACTTTTTATTTATTTCGTTTATCGCATTGTACATTGTTTAATCCTTCGACGACATGAGTCTGGAGGCCGGATCTACCAACGGTTTAACATTTTTCAGGTGTCTTGACGCTTTTTGACTGGGATACCTCAGTTTTTTTTCTTCTTTTCGTTCACGGCGTTGGAACCTGGGAAAGGCGGTCGTTCTATTTTTTCCTCTTCTTTTCGTTCTATTTATCATTTGAACACGCGATTCACTACTATGTGTCTGGTGCACCGCGGGTGACTTGTTTTGGGTTTTGTCGAGGGTACTTGTAATCATAGACGTGCGAGAACGAAGCTGAGGATGGTGATTGATTTCCAAGTAATTAAATAATCTAAATATGTACGTAGTAGTAAATAAACAGCTCTCAAAGAGGCGTGTATGAAGATCAGCGCTGCTAAGAAGTAGTCCTTATTAGGAGCGACTATGGCTGTGCAGGGCGCTACGTCACCGCATTCGGCCTACACTGTTGAAGATAATTGTCCTGAGTTTACAAACTAAGACTGTAGCAGGGAATAGAGTGTTGGCCCATTTAAATTTATAATTCCTAATAATTAATTATACTTCTTCTCATTATATTCCCTTTATTCGTAAAAGACATCTGTAAAGACAGAACTGTAAGTGCGGAAACTAGCGCAGCCAACGACGTCACGCGAGCCGATTCAGATCGCCCGCGAACGAACTCTCTCCACTACTGCCTCGCTCCGCCTGCTTCTTTGCCCATTTCAACGCTCAGCCACACTTCAATTCAAGCCAATCCAATCCACGCTGGTCGTCCTTGATCTTGTCTACTTCCTCTCACTCTGCATTCCTCAATATTTCCAGCAGTCTGCTTGTCGAGGGGGTCGCATGGCGGACCGTCCTCCCCGCCTTTCTACTCTGAATGATGCGCTCAAAGCCCTCGTCTTCTATGCAGAAGACTTACGATGAGTGCTACCTGATGTGTTCCACCGCGGTGTACTTTGAGGGACAGGTATGTGACACTGGAGCATTAGCACTAAACAACTATCTTGTTCCCTCCCCCCCTCATCTGGACTCATCGTCTGATTCACCACGTGCTTGACGCAGAACAACGAGGCCGAAGCCCTTCGCTCGTGGCGCTCCGCTTTGGAGACCATCTACTACCACAATGCGTACCGCGTCCCCGTCAACTATAATCCCAAGTCCGAGACCGAAAAGGCCCTCCAGGGATCCATCCGCCAATTGGAACTGCAATGCAAGGAGCGAGTCGACTTGTTGGAGGCGCTGCAGGAAAGCCGAAAGGAGTCAGAGGAACACGCCGATGACAACAGCAACAGCAGTGGCAATAAGGACCCAAAACAGCAACAACCTCAGCAACAGCCGGCTGCTGCTCTCTCGCGGCCGAAGAAACCATCGTTTTTTGAAAAGTTGGAAAAGGGCAAGCGATCGGCCAACGGGGCGAACAACACCAATAGCAACACCAGCAATTCTGGGTGGATGGGAGATGGCACGGTACCGCCTGTTGACTATATGCATCTCTCAAAGCCGCCGCCTCTGCCGGTGAGACCCTCGGCGGCGTCGTCCAAGATGGCCATGCCTCCGCCGCCACCGTCCCATCTGGAACGAAAGAATAGTAGTGATGCTACTTCAACTGCGCTGCCAAAGCCCTCTGTCTCGCCAAGTCCGGCCTCGAGTCCGCTCGCCAAGGAGTCGTCTCGTGGATCGAGCCCCGAGAGGCGGAAGATCATGCTGACGACTTTACGTCAAAAGAAAGACTCCAAGAAACCAGCAAAGCCCAAGTCGGTCGCTCGAACACGGCAAGCTGCTTCCAAGGCTGCCGGTCTCGCGTGGGGATCAACGCCGCCAGCCGTCTCAGAAGGGCCATCCGCATCTAGCAACAACCCTCGTCACAGTATATCGAGTGATTCTGAACTCCGCAGAGACAGTGAAACTGCCAGACTCAAGGCACGAAAAGCCTTGCCGCCTGATTACATCCCCAGTTCGAACTGGAGGGAACCACAGTCTCAGGATCGGCCTCACTCGTCAACTCCACCTTTAACCAATGTCCAACCAGCTCCTGGCGATACTGCGGTTCCGGCTGCAGTTCCCAAGACCATTCCTGTTGATCCACCCGCCTCCAAACCTCCGGTATCACGACAAACCAAGCCGCTGCTACCCCCAGAGTATCCTAAATACCGCAACGAATATCTCTCTCACCCACGCCCTTCTGTCAGAACTGCTAGTAGCACGCCGATGAACCGATCAGCTTCGGCAACGGAGACGCCAACATTAGGTGCCGCAGAAAACGGTTCCCATACACCAAAGAAAACCATACCCAAATCCCATTCAACTCCACGAAAACTGAACGTTGCCGGCGACAATCGAACATCTACCTCGTCTGGAAGCGGAGACGAACCTGCTCGATCTTCTCGACGGACAGGCGCAAATGCCGTGCGTGGACCTGCTGCTGGACGAAAACCAAAACCAAAGGCTGCAGCTTCTCGAGTTACGCCTCCTTCGAGTGATCAGGAAGATTCGACTGGGGAAGATTCGCCGGAGAAGCAAGAGGATCATTATTTCAAGGATATCATGAAGAAGCTTCCCAAGGGTATTGATGTGAATGCAGCTCGTCAGATTCTTAATGATATTGTTGTCAGGGGCGATGAAGTGCACTGGGACGACATTGCCGGGCTAGAAACTGCGAAAAAGGCACTGAAGGAGGCGGTGGTGTACCCATTCCTACGGCCGGACCTGTTCATGGGCCTTCGAGAGCCCGCTAGGGGAATGCTGTTATTCGGACCCCCAGGCACGGGCAAGACGATGCTGGCACGAGCCGTTGCTACGGAATCCAAGTCGACGTTCTTTTCAGTGTCCGCATCCAGCTTGACGTCGAAATGGCACGGTGAAAGCGAGAAGCTCGTCCGGGCCCTGTTCGGGCTGGCCAAGACCCTCGCGCCTTCTATCATCTTTGTTGATGAAATCGACTCCTTGCTATCGACGCGGTCTTCGAGCTCGGAGCACGAGGCATCACGACGGTCAAAGACGGAGTTTTTGATTCAATGGTCAGACCTGCAGCGAGCAGCAGCGGGGCGAGAACAAGACAAAAAGGAGGGTGATGCCAGCCGCGTGCTGGTCCTGGCAGCCACCAATCTCCCCTGGGATATCGACGAGGCCGCGCGACGCCGGTTTGTGCGTCGACAGTACATCCCCTTGCCAGAGAGTCATGTTCGCGGGCAGCAATTCCGGAGACTTCTCAGCCATCAAACTCATGAAATGTCGGACGAAGATATCGAAGTGCTGGTCCGGGTGACCGAAGGTATTCCCCCTTTTTTTCTTTCTAATGAATGTAGATACTAATTTCACGTCTGCAGGATTCTCCGGCTCCGACATCACTGCGCTCGCTAAAGACGCCGCCATGGGCCCATTGCGCAACCTGGGCGAAGCCCTTTTACACACCCCGATGGACCAGATCCGTGCAATCCGGTTTGAAGATTTTGAGGCAAGTCTATTTACTATACGACCGAGTGTCGGCCAGGATGGGCTGAAGAAGTATGAGGATTGGGCGAGGGAGTATGGTGAAAGGGGGGGTTGATTTTATATTATTATGGGGTTTTTGGTTTTTTGTTTTTTGTTTTGTTTTGAGAAGGTAGAAGTAAAAGTCATACTTCGATGAGCAATGGAATGATTATCACAAATAAATAGTCCCACTACAATGAAGTAACTGATAGTACAATGAAATTGGCTGAAATAGTATACATAGCAGAATCTAGCAAAACACAATGCGATTGACTTTATTTGCCCTCAGCCTCCTCAGCAGCATCAGCCGCAAGCCTCTTCCGAATCAACCTCTTGATCTTGCCCTCCTGGAACTGCCTCAGCAAAAACTGCCTTTTGAAAGCCTCCAGCTCAGTCTCGCTAATCGGCTCTCCGCCATTACGCTCGACCGCCTCGTCCACAGCCCTGCCCATCTTGCGCGCAACTTTCGCCTGCCTCTTCTCAATCTGCTGCTGCTCTCTTTCCTCGCGCGTCAGCACCGCCGGCCGCTCGTCAATACCAACACCAAACGGCGCAACGATGCGGTCGACCACATGGCGCACGCGCGGCGAGCGGCGCGCCCCCGACGAGAACTCGATCACGTCACCTTCGCGCAGCGAGCCCTGCGGGTCCGATACCAGGTAGGTGGTCTCGTGCGGGTAGTATTTTTGAATGTGAGGCTCCCACTTGCGGTGGCGGTACAGCACGCGCACTGTCTTGTCCATCAGGCCGACAGAGGTCACCGTGCCGGTTTTGACGTCGTGCGGGTATTGGCGTGGTTGCGGCACGGCGATGCCCGAGGGGAAGGCGTATTTCTTTTTGTTTGCTTCTTCTTTGAATTGTTCTTCGGAGATTGTTTCTGGTTCTTCGGGCGTCGTCTCTGATGCTGTTGTTGATGGTGATTCGGCCTGGTTTAGAGCCGGTCGTGTCGTGGTGAGTGAGCGCTGTGCGAGTGTGAATCTGCTGCTCGACGCATAGCGAGTTGTCCTTGTCATCGTAGCTGTAGGGACTGTGGAGGAAAAGATAGACGATCGGGAAAGCCAAAGGCTTCGTAGGACATTGCTTGGTGGCATCTTTGTGTTTTTTTTTCCTTTCCAATGTTCTCAAAAGGGGACTCCTGTCGTGTTGGCCCAAATTCCAAACCCGGTCAATTGAAATGGATGAAAAGAGGGAAAATTGCCCGACGTGTATAGGCAGACCCGACCCCGGCAACTGGTCTCGTCGATCGACTGTCAATGTCAAATGATTGATGCTCGCGATGCCGAACGGAGGTGTTGCTTGGCCGCAAATTTGGTTTTCGGGGGTTGTGTTTGCACTGTTTGCACCCGCCATTAGCCTGTAGACCAGCAACGACAGTGCAATTGATACCAATACTTATGTTGCTTTTTTTTCCTTTGCTTTTAATTAATTATTAATAATTACTATTAGTTCAAAGCGATATATTAATTATTCCCATTGACGGAAGGCTGGAGCTGGTACATATGTACGAACTGTCTTTAGCTGGTAAGCCAAATTCTCAAACAAATACTATGCACCCTGTTAGTCACATGCAGCACTTCATTTCACATATATATGCGTCCGTTGATTAATACATATGTCTATATTTATCTACTAGAACAATATTGCAATATTGAACTAACTGTCAATTGAAGTAACTCCCCCCAAAGGAGCTCATGGAAACCGCAAAAAAAGCTTCTTTGAAATATGCCTTCTTACACTGAGCACCTGGTATTACGACCTCCAACCTAAACTGAAGTCTCTTAGAGGTGCCATTCCATCTCACTCCCCATAAGGCTATACTTTGTGCATGACCTATCATACAATTGTTCTTATTCCGGTCAAACCATACCTCGGGCATTCACGGGGCAAGATTCATCACAAGACCAACTTGAAGTAGGCGTTGACAGCATTACTTCAAAAGCCGAAGATCTATATAAAGATGCAGTAAAGCAGATATGCTCTCCGAGTGAGCAGTATCGAAAAAATATGGGGCAGCTTTCGGCAAAGTCCGATCACGGCAACTCGTTATTGACTTGAAGAACTTTGAGACTTGTCTTCAAACCTTACGTGAACTCTCGGCTGCGTGGACACCTCTGCGCAAATATTATCATAACCTACGCCGCACATATACTATCAAGTTGGCATTGAAAACTCGGATAGTATTATAGAGCCTGGAGAAGAAGAAAATGTCGAGAGAGCATGGACTTTTCTAATGAATGAATTCGGCTTCAACAGCCTATGGCCAACATGGTGATGGCATCATAAAAACTTTGACAAATAACAACAATAAAGACTTTTTTCTCTGCAAAAGGTTTTCAACGACCAGCAGCAGCCTTTGCCCCCTCGGGATCATGCGCAACAACCTCTACTTCAACGATCATATCCTCCTGAGCAAGACGCGGGACACCCACACACGTCCAGATAGGTTCATGATCGGGCATCCATTTCTTGAAATTGCGAACCATGGCACCCAGCGCCTCATCATTCATGGGCACATGATACGAAGTCACGCGATACACTTGCTCCCACCCTTTCCCGCCGGCGTCCTTGAGAGTGAGCTCGACGTTTTTAAAGGCTTGGTCGATTTGGGCGTCGGTTCCTTTGTAGAATTCGCCTGTTTCGGAGTTCCAGCCGCCTAGGAAATATTCACGTAAGCTTGAAGTAATGAATGTCAACTACATGTAGGGTTCGGTACCTTGTCCGGAGCATTCGATGTTGTCTCCGACTCGCACTGCCTGGCTATATTTGAATGCTTTTTTGTAATTGACGCCGACGCCAGGGTATGCGTAGTATTGTAGTCCGGACATTTTTTTGGAGGAGAAGTAGACAATTGAAAAAAAATAGACAGAGAAAAGTTGACGTTTGAGAATAAAGAAGCTATGGGTCAAGGGCTATATTTATAATAGACGAACACTCAAATAGAACTATCAATTAATAATAATATCAATCAGTGTTGACATCATTTTATGGAAATACATACTAGGGTCACACCCTCTAGTAATAAGGCCACACCTCCCAGTGGAGTAGGGATATATCCACAATGGCTATATTAGGATACGATCATTTATTTTATTAAGTAATACTATCGCTGGTACTTACTACTTACTTACGGGTGCGATTCTTCTGTAGACCTGGTTTCCTATTCAGGATTTCCCAGTCTACGTAAACTATTCCTAATTTCGTTAGTCGTCAGAAAATAAGTGGGTTATTTAAAACATCTTATGATTGTTTTACCATCAAAAGGACCACCTCTTGATCTAGTCTTTTGTTTCGATCGCAATAGTATATAAGAACTGGGCAGAGTAGAACACCAAAAAAAATGGAGGAAAAAGAAAGATGTATTCTCTCTCTTTACAGTTCTTTGCCAAGAGGGAAGATGAAGGAAAGTGAAGGAAAGAAGTCGGTTTTGTTCAATACTCCAGCTTGCGGCTCATTACTCGTATACGATATACAGAGGAGCTTAAGCTTAAAGTCTTAGGTAGTAACGGCCTTCGTTTAACCCAGAAAATAGCTCTGCATTTACGATCAGAAGTCATGATACTAATTAGATTGGTAATAGTGGCCTCGGAGACAGGCTTAAACCCGATTCTTGGCGAGATTGTGCAGGTAAAATCCGAAGCGCCGGAAATAACGATTATGATGCAGTGTATTTCTAATTTTCTAGTACGGAGGGTGGCCTTATTACTAGGGAGTGTAGCCCTAGTATTTCCCACATTTTATCTTCAGATAGTTTTTATTATTGGACCGCTATACTCATCGCGGCGAAATTCATATTCCTCTGGATGTACAAACAATGGGATTGGATAATGCATACATATTACTCCACTTTATACTTCAAATCCTGCGTGCCCGGTAGGCTCCAAGGCGGTGCTTCCATTTTCCTCGTAATCATCAAACCAAAGCGGCGCTGAAATAGATGTATATTCCTCAACAAGTTGTGAAGACACCGCCTCATTCTGTTGGGAGCGTTTACAGGACTTCAAGTATAGCCCGAAAGGGATATCAGCCGGCGGACCAAAGCGTGGTCGGATGGGTAGATGTACTCTCATACTTTTGACATGATATGGTAGAAGCACACTCTTATACTCTTAGGTACAAAATGCCAAAAATTCTGTATTGTTTGTTAGGAAGGTCTACTCCAAATAACAGTCTTACAATACTATTTAGTTCTTGCTTAATTTGTTATACTGAAAACAGAAGCAACCTACCAAATGGAAATACGAGCTTCGATAAAGAAATATGCAATGAAGAAGCAACCGTGTGGTGTATATGAAATAGAAAAGGGCTCAGGAGGCAATGAGTAGCTGGGTTGTCCGTATACATGGTAAATACGTGAGAATACGCGGACAAGGTCCGTAGAGTCCTCTAGACACAGTCTACCATAGGTGTCCGAGTACATCGTAACTCCGGTAATATTCTGGTTGTGACTATTTCAGGATGCTGTTGCGAGACTTTCATCCACAGCACAGTTGATCATGAACCGACGAATATGACCATTACGGTTGCGAAAGTATCCGCCGAGGTCTTGGAAGGAGACCTGATTGTCGAATTTATCCCAAGACTCGTGTGTCGAGGAAATAGGTTGAGAGGTATCCCATACTCCCCATCTTGGGGAATAATTTATAACGTCTGTCTCCTCACCCCCGTTTAACGAGGGATCGTATGCCGCAAGATACAAAGTCAGGTATTTCAGACGGCTGATCGTGCCCAACGCTCGGTAGGAAGCGACCTCAGAGGCGTCTCCTTGGGATCTCTGGATTTTGCAACCTAGTTATTCAAGGAGCGGACACTCCCTGGCGATAATTTTTATTTCAGGCTCTGTGAGACAGCGTTGGTGATGGCGGTGCTCGTAGAGGAGAGCTAGTTTTCGCAATCTTGGTCCGTGATGCTCCACAATAGATTCCACAGGAAGCAACGAGTGCCATCCTTCGATTTCAAGCTCTTCCAATGGCGGAAGAGAACAAAGAAATTGTCTCGCAAGGTCGTAAAAATCAACTGGCTGTTCGCGTTGCTTCAGGCAAATTACTAGCCCGCGGAGAGATGGAAACGAATATTCTTGAGTCCAAAGGCTAAGTGCTCTCTTATTTACCCCTGCTTCCACCACCAGACTTTCGAGGACGGAAAAATCTGTATGGTCTTTCCATACCCCGAGTGTTGACCATAAATCGATGATTTGAATATGCGTCAATGCACACGCTGAGGTTGGAAGCCTGTTTACTTCTGATCTTGGGGGCCATGGAAGACTGATGGGTGGACCTGTACTTTGCCCTGTGATCCAGAGCTGGGTATTGCCAGCATTCCATACCTCTTTCAGATTTGGGGCCAGTCGCAGAAAAGGGAGATTATTATATTCGGTGTCCGGAGCTTCAAAATCAAGGTCCTCAGGGTTAGCTGGGTGAACCCAACTAGTGACCTGCCAGTTGAGCACGACACTGTATAGCAAAGGGGACGTTAACGTTTGAAGAACACGCCAATCCTGGAAAGTGTTCAATCGGAGCGAATGATGCCGGAGCCTGCACCTTGGCTGAAATTCCTCTAAAACCTCAAGAACGCAGCGGGGAAACGGTTCAGCGCATAACCATACCAAATCCTTCAGCTGGGTCAATTTCTGGATTAATGTAGCCACCGGCTCCCAGATCGAGCAATCAGACATGCTCACAGTTCGTGGCCGGCTATACCAGCGACGTCTATCCTCTCCATCACGCCACACGGGGCGGTATCGGCGGTCGTGTTGGTAAGACAAGTTTTCGTAGTATGGCTGGCCAGGCATGTCGCCTCTCAAATCTTGTATAGTATGCGAGATCTTATCTTCGCATATATCGCAACAATAATCGTCGATAAGAAGTCGACGAATGTGCGCCATCGCTCCTTTCTGTTCGAGCTTTCGAACGTAGTCGTTGACTTTTTGAGGGAATTCATGGTTGACACTGATACGTGCGTCGTGAAAGAGGAGCCTGTTCACCAAGGGCTTGCACCAACGAAAAAATGCCTTGTTGACGAGGGCGAGGCTTACGAGGCCCGGCGGATCGTACGTCGCGAGGTGCGCTGTCACCAGCTCAAGAATCTCTGCTGGAAGAGCTTCCATGGGCATTTTGGTAGGCTTAATGTCGTCGATGAACTTGACAGTTCTTAAGGGCCTAGACTTGAGTTGCGGCTCAACTCGTCCGGCTCTCCTCATACTGACGTTGCTGCCAGCAATATTAATACATCACATTGGAGAATGAGTTCGGATCGACGCTATTTATGGACCTGAAAGACTAGTTGTTTCACACGTGTGCCCCACCCCTATTGAATATTGCTAACCAGGATCCCCTCATTGCAGATAAAGGTCCAGGCTGGACGAAACCACCGGTCAAGTACCTCCCAACGCTACCGGCGCCAAAAAAAAAGCTGGAGTCACGGGGAGAACCCCGGACCTCGTCCAATTCACCTTACATATACCTGTTCATATATGAAGGTGTCTCTGTGAGATTGCAAACGAAGCGTCATCCCCCTAGCCTATAACCCCGGGTTTACATTTCGTTGTATGTATAGACATTGCCAGACAACGTGGTTTTCCTTGGGCCATTCGATACTTTATCAATTACTTCAAATGTTGCGTATCCCAGTAGGCTCCAGCTATTAACTACATGTAAGTATAGTAATTTTACATTGCTTAATGAGTGGTGAATTTAAATGCTAGTTCGGGCTGGAAATTAATATTTAGGGTTTTAAATTGAAAGTTTATGTGTTAATTTTACTGGTGACAGGTCAGTGTTTGATGGTTAAACCCAGAGCTATTACCACGAGTCCCATTATTTCTCGTCCGGCGCAGGCATACAATGTCAACCGCTGGTAGGATTATTCGTCGCTTCTAGTCGTCGCCTATTCAGCTACCCTTGCTAGCATAGAGTATGAGATATTATCTAGAGAGATGAGTTTTATTCCACAAGTGCTTTTAATTCTTTTGTATTTGTAGCTACTGTCATTTGGTTAACTAGATACTTGAGACGTTTCCATCATTCGTGGTGCGTAGATATTACTTGGAGGCCAGATAGTATATACTAATAGTATTCCAAATCGCCGGAGGTTTCTGAGCAGTAAGAATTTGTCTCATGTAAAGCTAATTTTTGAAGACGGCCATTTCGGTATTCTGGTAATGACAGGACGTGTATTGTGCTGGCTTAACTACAGTCTAGAGTATTATTAGCCCAAGGATTCCCAAATTTGTTCTGAGCCGGACCTTCACAATTATCTATCTCCGCAGCTTATAGCTTTGTCCGGTGAGGGCTAGAGTAAGCACATTGCCTGGACTCGACTGGGAAGCATGCAAGCACTGCGTTTCATGCTATTGAAGGTCCGTGATAGTGAATCCAGTTTCGAATTCGACTGTAAAGACTGCAAGTGCTAGGAAGCGCTAGTGTCTGACATTTTTACCGCTTTCCCAAGGATATCTAACCTCTCGAAAACCTTTTCTTCTTCTTCATACAAAGTTTGAACCACGTCAGCCGCGAGTAGACGGCTCATTGACTGGCCTTTAGTCAAGTCAGGCAGTCTTTGCTTCCCATGCCATCGGAAACACGGATTGTTGTGCTCAGTGGGTACCGGAGCAGAATTTCTCTCTTCGGCCCTTTCCATACTCGGATTATTGAATATCGCTGCTTTGACTGATTGTTGAATAGGCTTTAACATCGATGAGACTAAATGTGTGATCACTTGTGCTTTAAGCTGTGGATGAGAAGTTAGGTTGAATTGGCCAAATGTGAAGGTCATAGATGATAAAACTGAAGAAGAGGGGGTGCAACTGTTCGGAAGTCCTGGTCCTCGAGAATACTCAACAGGTTTCTGGAGATCCGAGTGCATCGAGGCTAATATAGTCCCGTAAATTTGTAGAAGATTCATATAGCACGTCACTACCAGTAACAGAGTCGTGATATCCTTGGTGTCTCGCACGACCAATCCAAGCCATGACACATCAGAGTCTGTGAGGGGGAGTGAATGTGTACTTTGATCACGTTTCAGTTTCCCCATCAACACCATTAGCTTTTCGGTGGCAATAAGGGTCTCTGATAGACTATGATCAGCCTCAACTGACTTGTCCCCTGATCCAAGACCGGATTTTTGTTGAGGGCGGTCTGAGGCGTATGATTCCATCAACCGTTGAAGTTGGAGCTGCAACTGAGACAGCTGGAAATTAATCATGTTATCACCTCGGTGAGGATCATCCTCAATAGCCTCCTGCGATGAATTTCCTACGTCGCATGATAGATCACCCCTCTCATCTTGTGATTGCGGCAGTGGACCTGTCCATATGCCCAAAATATTGGCTTGTGGAGTATCACCAGCCGCGTGTAGGAGATCTAAACTTGGGTCTAGACCACCGTTGGCTTCCAGGAAAATACTATACTCGCTGTCGATATCGGCTAGCATTGTTCTATCGTCCTCCCACCGCGGATCATCGCCATTTAGAGTAGACTCCATGGGCTCGGCCTGATTAGTCGCAAAGTACTGATTGTTATTTATAGTGTTGAGCTCATCTTCGAAGCCTTGTCCCATATCGTTGAGTTCGTTGGAAGCGGTAGCTTGTTGTCGAATCTTCGTGCCTTTCCCACGAGGACGACCCATCCTCGAAGGGGCACTGTAGACACAATTCAAGCCCAGTCTTCGACACCGATCGCAATTGGGATGGGACACCTTTTCTTTCGTACATCGGCTTTTCAGTTCATGACATCGATCGCATGCCGCTCGTCTTAACCTTAGACTCGAGTAATTTGCATTAGAACTCATCGTGAATAGCAGCTTCAGCTTCAGCCTAATCAGTACAGCTCGGTAGAGATGATGTATCCCACCGCATTTGGACCTTACCGTTGTTCTTTCAGAAAAAGGGATCCTTGGATATTGAAGTAGCAAATGAAAGAGCGCTGATAGCCTGGTAAACGAGATGAATGGTTTAAAGGGTATCTTTTACATGAATGCGGCCGCAATGATACAACCGAAAACCGGTTGCTTTTGTGGTATGCATAACCTCTAGCGAGCGTTTGGTAGCTAGTTGAGAGGGTAATTAATGAGGCGATGGTACAGCTAAGAGCATCAAATAGGAACAATATATGGAGAGTGACCACCATTGCTTCGAAGATGGAGGTGTACGGTACATGGACGTGCAGTCTACACATGCACACTCCTGTATTGACCACTTGATATATACATCTGAAGATCATTTTGGGAGAAGAATTCACGATGATTAGTCCAATGTAACATAATTAAAGCCCTCCGCTTCTGTTCTTATTTTTTGGGCTGGTCATCGGGTCCTGTGCTTTTTCTTTCTCGCAATAATTCAGCGCCTGAACGTCGCTATTTGAGCGTCCGTGTTTTACGAGGGAGAATGCATCTCTAGTTGAATGAAGCCATGGCGCTTAGTGGAGGCTTAGATAAGAAGCTGCAAGGGTATCCGTGATATCCCAGCTTTAGTCTCATGCATGCAGTTGAGATAGTAAGATACGGAGACCCAGCACCCTAGGTGACAAGCCTAGGAGTTTCTGAAGTTCCTTATAGTAACTCCGCTCTATATATTTCCCCGGTCAAAATCCTTGACCAATGGGTTAATCTATTTAGTATTAGAGGACGGGAGCATATCGTGTGGAAAATTACTGACCGAGTGACTTTTGTATCATAGCTTCGGCCTGGCTTAGCGGAGGGACACTTAATCTTACTTGAAACCCCTGTCAACTCGCTGGGTATAGCTTTCAGCATTGAAGAATACGCCAAGAAAGCTAATTCTATGGACGCATATCTCATTGTTGACAGCACATTTGCGCCCCCAGGTTTGCAAGACCCCTTTCTGTGAGGAGCTGATATTGTTATGCATTCCGGATCTAAATACTTTGGAGATAATAGCGATATCTCATGTGTTTTGCTTGCAACCAAGCGGAAGGATTGGACAAAACACCTTTACGAGGATCGCGCGGCCACTGGGAATGTAATTGGAAACCTAGAGTTATCTTGGCGTTCGGAGTCTGTGAACGTTGGTAGTCCGTGTACAACGTACAAGCCAGAACTGTGCTAGTTTCATAGCTCTATCAAGCAATGAACGCACCAGAACCTACTCCGAAAATTGAGGAGACTATTATACAGACCGTTCTACAGAAGATACACCATGCCAGTCCTCAGGACGAGCCTTGGCAACGCCAGCAGATACCTAACAATTTTGGCCCTGTATCCTCTATTGTTTTGTCCTGCGAAGAATTCGCACGAACGTTGCCAAGCAAGCTCGCCCTCTTTCAGCATGCAACAAGCCTGGGTGGCGTAGAGTCCTTGATTGAGTGGCGCGCATTGACCAATTCCAAGGTAAATATGAAATTATTGAGAATCAGTATTGGATTAGAGAATTGGGAAGATTTGAAAAAGGAGTTGCTCCAGGCATTCAAGTCACTTTTGGAAAAGTAATTAATTAATAGGAGACCTTCTCCAAAAAAGTGCATGGGGGCCATTGGACATGAAATCTACATTACTCTCGTTTGATGACGCGGAAATATCCCGCTTCCACTGATGATGCCGCACTTGCAGTATCCTATGGCTGGGATGAGGTCGAGTCAGAAATGGAGGATATTCCTTTTTGGCAATGTGTGTTGAATGGAGCGCTTTCTGCTAAGTATATCTGTATAATCAGCCAGGTATATACCTGTAATTTTAAGGTACATCTTCAAGTTAAGTAACAAAGCTGTATATTTCGTGTAGATAAATCATCATCCGCATAGCTGCTCTAGGCAGCTGGATAGGACCTTGAATTGAAAGACTTGGCCTGCTCGGAAGAGTAGTTTTGGCGACTTGCCCAGTTATTTCGCTTCTACGCATAGAATATATGGCAAAGTTGAATCAATTGATACATCTCGAGGGTGGAGTAAACATTGAACGTTTCTGGACAGTAGGATTGAATAATATATAAGTTAAATTTCCAGTTGATGTGAACATCTGAAAAATGTCAACTGATATACGTATCAAGAAATAAGTCGAATCAATATATAATAGCTTCAAATTTTGGATTAAATGTGTAGATCCATTGATAATATTGGAATAGTTTCCAAGCTGCGTCAACTGGTGGTACAAGAGCCGCACAACAGAACGACGGCCGTTAAACAATTGATGTTATTGCCAATATCGGATTTAGATAGTTATCTCTTCCTCCTTGGTATTCCCTGACTAAGTGACTCCATTTACCTTTACCAGCTCTGGTAAATGCAGTCGTTCCTTGATATCTTCAACAATCTCAGTGGTAGATGCGCCTCCTAGGATTTTGAGTACAGGTATGTCGATAGAAAGCTCCTTGAGCAACCATGTTCGCATATCAACGCCGACAAGTGAGTCAACTCCAAGGTCTATCAGAGGCATGCTAATAGACACAGGTTCAGTAGGGGATAGGAAAAGAGAAGCCTTTAGTTTAGTTGTCATGGCATCTACATCCAATATTAGCATGGCTATCTTCATTGACATGATAGGATAACTCACTAAGCAGGATATTGGTCACTTCATCTATGGAGTTTGCTCCTTGTAGCTGAGACTTTACCGGCATCCGGGCCAGAGCTCCCGAGTCAGCGGTCGCCGTTGTGGAGGTGGTCTCCTGACGGAGCAAATGTCCAAATTTTGGATTCGTAGCCCAGGGTGTCATCCTGGCTTGTTCTGCTGAGATTGGATAAATACCGCTTATGATCTCCGAGCCAGGCGGAGTACATGGACGACCCGACACTACAGCTTCCGCGAATAGCTGATGCAAGTCCGGCTCAGACATGGCTAATGTACCGCTCCGGTTCATGATCCTATCAGTCTGCTCCTTTGTCAATATTCCCTCAGCTCCCATCTCTCGTTCGACATAACCAACGCCAAGGACACGAGATATATCTATCACAGAGCCGGCAAGGCCACGACTGCGGCGGTGATTGATTAGTGTTTTCATAAAACAATTTGCAGCCGAGTAAGCAGCCTGGCCCGGGTTACCGGTAGTAGCAATGAGGGAAGAGAATGCAATAAACCAATCAAGGGTATTGCTGGAAAATATAGAGTCAAGGTTGTTGGTACCATTGACCTTGGGTTGGACGACTGTTTGGTATGCTTCAAACGGCATCGTGCTGATGAGCGTATCCCGGAGCAAAAGCGCGCCATTGGCGACCCCACTGATAGGAGGCATGGAATTTTGAATATTTTCATAGGTAGACTTAACCGATTGAAGGTCAATCAAATCACTAAATAAGGAAACCCAATTAGCCTGTCAGCAGTGCCATCATGTGCAAGTATACATACCATGCGAAATACTCGATAGATGCCCCCTGTGCCTGGCGAGCCTTCACCCAGGAATGATCTGGTTTAGGGCTTCGACTACTGAGAGCAATATATCTTGCGCCTTGCTGGATCATGAAATCAGCCAGAGATTGCCCCATGTCCCCAGTCAGCCCTGCCAGCCAGTAAGTCCTGTCATCTCGGAAAAGATCCTGTCGTTCTGTGACTGGCTCCACAAGAACTGGAACTGAATTGTCTTGACGCCAACGAACCAGGGTCATCGGGTGAATGGATGATTGACTAGCAATAACTTCCCTCAAGGAGAGAATGGTCAATGGAGCCCCATCTGGTATGGCGTTGAGTTGCGAAGTTGCAAAGGCATTAGCTCGCTCAAGTAACTGCGTCAAAATCTCCGGCGGCTCAGTCGGGATTGTTGAAGCTTCTTTGTGAGTCAAGAACGAGGCTGAGAGTCTATCGCAAACCTGGGCTCTTGAGGCTGCAATCTTGCTTCCGAGACCGTCCCCTGCGTCCGAGTTTGGTGAGAGGTCAAGAATCTTTGATACATCTTGCGGGATTGCAGCTTTGATGAGTCGACTCGCGCTTCTTTCGTGTAAATAGATCCAATTTCTTTTATTTTCATATTTGATGTTGGAGGTTGTAAAAACAACCTTCCTTTCCTTGTTGACGACCTTCCTAGACAAGAAAGATACCAAACCAGGATCAGCCTCATGAATGAGAAGTGTCCCTGTGGGGGGCATAATGCGTAGAACTTGCTGGCTTATTAGTTCGGCAACCACAAATGACATATATTGCATATCGACGACGTGATCATCACCAACAGGAACTGCTATTGCCTTGGGAACAACTAGAACAGAAGAGTTGGTGGTAGAGAAGCATAGCGTCTTTCGTCCAGTCTGAATATTCGTCCCAAGGCTGACAAATAAATAGCCAACTGGGGTACAAAGTGAAGAAAGAAGTGAACATTCGACTTGCACGGAAACATAACCTTCGGGATAGTTGGCAGTGTGAAGGTGTTGTTCACGCAAGCGGTAAGCCCTTCTACTCCATTCGATATTGAAGGTACCGGATCCAATGTCTGCATTTCGGGTTATAGATCGGCGTAGCGAGTTGTATCGATCATTCCGTTCTTTGTGTGGACGAATCCTGACAACAAAAAGTTTTTCTTTCCTGAGGATTAGTTCTGGCTCCATGGTCCATATCAATTGGCCTTTCTTTTCCTCCGGGAGAGACGTATATGTCTGCAGTCGAAGAAGTAAACTTGAAAGTCGCTTCGGTTCAAGATTTTCCACACTGTCGATGTCAAGCAGTTGTAATTGAGTCTGTTGAGCCTCAAACCAGAGGGACCTAAACAGGCCAAGTGTTATACCAGCGTAAGGCTCCTCCAGCCGACTTCCAGTGGTTACCCAAAGCAAACCTCTAAGGGGCGCAATAAAGTTCTTGAATTTTTCCCAGCCCTGTTCATTGATGTTTTTGAAGACCGGAGAATCACAATCAGCGAGACATAGGGCGTAAGCATCTGAAGGAATGGAAGATATCTCTTCAAAGCTTTTGAATGTGGTGATATTATTGAAAAATGGCTGTAGTATTGGGTTCAATATTTCCACAAGTTGAAAGATAGTCTCTTTTTCGCCGCCGACAATGATGAGATTATCGGCAACGGTCATCGGACTGGGGGAGAAATCTAGTGGCTGGCGAAGGCGATTGATATTATCATCGACAGCTTGTGTGAGAATTGCAGAACCAGGAATCAAAAGTTTGTCCACCATTGGTGTAAATGTGTCAATACCCGAGAATCCCGTACGCTTGAGCACGGCGTCCCACTCCTCCAGGGTGGCTGTAGGTGAGTAGCGTCTGCCATCATCTTTTCCAATCCACCAGCCAGATAACCCGCCCATTACCATGCCAATGCGGAAGATGTCGTTGCCAATAAGTTCCAGCATGACTAAAAAGCCACCAGGTTTGAGTAGCCGTCGAGTGTTTCTTAACGTCTCTTCCAGTGACTTGGTGGCATGAAGGACGATTGAGGCAATTACTAGGTCATAGCTGTAGGCCTTGAAACCCTGCTCGACGACGTCTTTCTCGATATCGAGTGTTTTATAATGCATTCGATCTCCGTATTGGCTAAATCGACTTTGAGCTTTCTCAAAAAATCTGCTTGAAATGTCCGTGTACGTATAGGATGAGAATCCCGCTCCAATCTTGTCAATAATCGCACCAGTTGCACCTCCAGTACCAGCTCCAATCTCACAAATATTCATATTTGGATATTTGTTAAGAACTTGCTCAGTGATCCCAGAAATCGCATCATTTTGCCACCCAAAGCTCACGGCATCGGTGTAGTATTTTTCCAGGTAGTTATCTTTCGTCATATACTCGAGTATGTTAACATCTCCCCGTAGCACTGACGGCGTAAGTAGGTTTTCTCCTACCGCCCGAGTGATATTGAAATCAGCGTCCTGGTCTCCGTAGCTACTTGGAAGTTAGCAAATATTCTGATGCAATATATGGGGCCAATTTAGAGTTTCCTAACCTGTCCATCAATGCGTAAATCTCCTCTTCGGTATCATCAAGCCATGACGGAGGAGCATGGGGAACCCCTCCTTGTTGAACAAGCTCAACCACCCTCTCTGCATTATCGAGGAGGGATTGACGATACCATGGAAGCTCAGAATATTGGGTTTTATCAACACTGAAATGCAAGCGTTTGAGAAAGTAGAATGCCGCGCGTTCAGCATCTGTGGCCTTTTGTCTTTGCTGAGGCGTTATAAGCGGGTCACTGAATGCCACAGGGCCATCAGGCTCGTCCAAATACTCGACACACTCTGAGAATAGGTAACGGTCATCTTTCTCGGTGGCTGTTGCAAATGGTGAAAAACTGAGGCCTTCAAATTCGATGGCTTTGCCTCCGCCGTTGCCGAGATAAACGTCGACATCACCTGTGATTAAATTGTCTGGATGATCGATAAGGGTACAATCAAAGGAGACCTCCGGTGTCATTTTTTCTCCGCAAAGTGATGGGATCAACGTTACCCTCTTGCAGGAAGTTGGTGCATGCATGGACCACAGTCGTGAGTCTCCCGGGGAACTGTACGCTGCGAACAACCCCTGAAGAGCATTGTCCAACATACCAGGATGAAAGAGAAGTGTGGTATCGCCTTTCTCGGTTGGTGGGTTAGCAATGGTGCCACTGGACTGGCCTAGTCGACGCTTCAGACTGGTCAATGCCCTGAAACGGCCCTCATACATATAGCCCAAGTCATCTCGCATGGCGCTATAAAAGCGGTCAATATCGACCGGTGTCAAATCAACCTGAGGACTTTTGCGAGGAGGAAATATTTCCGAGGATGTGTCTCCGATTGTGATGCGAACATGTCCGCGAGTATTGAGAACAAGGGAACTCGAGTCCTTACCCACGGTTGAGAAAGTAGAGAAATTTGCTGTAATTATTTCTTTGTCGTCCGGTTTAGAGGTTGATATACTAGTCATAGTTACCAATAATTCTGTCCCAACTGTATCATGGATACTAATTGCTCTCAAAATTTCCAAATCATAGAGTTCAATCATTTCGACAGGACGATCTCCTGCTATCTGTAATCCAGCTTCCATTGCCAAGGAAATATACCCTGTACCTGGTAGGACTACCTGCCCTTGTAATGCATGCCCGGCTAGCCATGGTATCTCGGTTGGCAAGAGTACATTTTGCCACCTCCATTCTTCGCTGGTCCCATCCGGTGTGAGAATACCAAGAAGGTCATGGAAAACCCCATCCTGCGTCCTGAACCGTTTCGTGGAACGTGATTCGACCCAAAGAGACCTGTTATGGTTCCACGCATAGCCAGGCAGGTCTTTCAAAAACCTTACGGCCTCCATGTCTGAATAGCATGCATTCTCGAATTTCTCAAAATTAACAGCTTGTTTTCCGAATACGGTCCAGATAGATCCAATAGCCGATGCAAATGCTTCAATGTCGTTCACCCCACGATTTAGAGTGCCCGAGTAGAGTGGCTCAGCCTTTGCTAGAGTCTTGATGGTATTTGTGGCCGGTCCTCGGAGGGCAGGATGTGGTCCGACTTCAAGAACAAAATTCAATTCCCTATCGGATATATTTCCGAAACATGCTTCCAGACTAGACGCAAATAGAACTGTTTGCTTCATATTATCCACCCAGTACTGTGCCTTAAGTTCAGGCCCCGTATCTACCAAAGCACCATTATGAACGCTGGAGAACCATTTTGGAGCCTGCGGTTTAGGCTGCAATATTTCAATGCGACATGCCTGCAAAGCCTCCAAATATGCTGGTGAAGACGCGGCCATGTGATGGGAATGGTACGCTGTATCAACCTTGAGAATCCGGACGAACTTGCTCTCATCTTCAAAGATCTGCTTGGCGTGCTGTATTGCGTCCTCGTCACCTGATAATGTCACGCTATCCACTGCATTATGGGCGGCAACACACAGACGCCCCCTGAAGTCTTCAAGGTCGCAGAGCTCTCTTGCATCCTTAAGAGATGTGCTCACAGCCATCATTGCGCCCTTCTTTCCATCTTTGCCCTGTGCATTCTTGCTAAAAAGACCGCGCAAGTAGGCGATACGAATTGCATCAGATGCACGGATAAAACCGGCCGCATATGCTGCTGCAATCTCTCCTGAGGAATGGCCAACCACAGCGGCAAATTCTATACCAGCTGTGAGGAGCAAATCAACGAGAACGACTTGAACAGCAGTGCAAAGTGGTTGCGAGATTTCGGCTTCGGAAATTCGAGAATCGCTGTCGGCCAGAAGCTCACGAAACAGGCTCCAACGAGGCCGATAATGTGCTGGAAGAGTGGCAAGGGATCGATCAAGGCTCTGCATGGTGTCCCATGCTTTTGCAGATTTGGATATCAAGCCGACCCCCATTGTGGCCCATTGTGCTCCTTGTCCGGTAAAGATACCTAGAATAGAGGGTGACTGGGTAGAGAACGCAGGTGCTGCGACAGCTAGGCTGGGCTCTTGAAGTCTATCTTCAATTCTCTTGCAGAGTTGCTGATTGGTTGTTGCAGAAATAGTGATCCTCACAGGAAACGTCGAAGTTTTGGTGCTCAGCGTATGAGCAAGGCTCCGGAGGTCCACGTCCGGATTCTCTTGAAGATGAGATACGTACGTCTGCAATGTTGCAGTTAGTGAATTTTCAGATGTCGCCGAAAAAACAAAGGGTATCAAGGAGGCCTCGTTTCCGGTGTCTAATGTGGCGGAATCTGATTTGTGCGATAAGTGAAGCGGTTTGGCGTAACTTTCAACAATTACATGAGCATTAGATCCTCCAAAACCAAAGCTATTGACGCTCGCTCTTCGTGGGCATCCGTCCGGCACGTTTGGCCATGGCTGTGGAGAGGTTGGGATATGCAGACGACGATAAAATGGTTCAATCGCTGGGTTAAGGCGATTGAATAGCAAATTGGGTGGAATAACGCCATGCTTTACTGCCAGACAAGCCTTGATGAGACCTGCAACTCCAGCGGTTCCCTCCGTATGTCCGACAACTGTTTTGATGGACCCAACAAACAGATTGTTGGATTTATTGGATTCCTCGCTTTCGTCAGGAAAGAATGCTCGACTCAAGGCCTCAGCCTCCTGGGGATCACCGGCCGGAGTGCCTGTTCCATGGGCCTCAAAAAACTGACATTGGTCACGCTCGTTGGTTATATCTAGGCCAGCTCCAGCGTATGTGCTGCGAATCAGTTCCGCCTGGGCAATGGCACTGGGCATTGTTATCCCCCTTGTTTTACCATCATGGTTTGTTGCAGTCTCTCGAATAATGCACTCTATCTCGTCACCATCCCTCAATGCCGAGTTCAGTGTCTTCAAAACTACTGCAGCCACACCCTCACCACGAGCATATCCATCTGCATCTGCGTCCCACATGCGGGACCGCCCCCCAGGAGAGAGCATCTGTAGATTACTCTCTGATACATAGGGCAAGGGGCATAAAATCAAATTGGTGCCGGCAGCTACCGCCACGCGGGAGGCCCCCGACCTTAGAGCCTGCACGGCTTCGTGAACAGCAATAAGACTGGACGAACATGCGGTGTCAATGGTCAAGGAAGGCCCGTGCCAATTGAAACAATATGAGATCCGGCTCGACGCATTACTATCAGCAATACCTGTTGCATTGTACGTCGAGAGAATCTTGAGATCCTGAGACTGAAGCACATAGTAGTCGTTGCACATCATGCCGACGTAAGTTGCCGTGTCCGAACCGTACAGGCCTTCAAAAGTCATACCAGCTGACTGTATTGCTTCGTAAACAACTTCAAGGAGAAATCGATGCTGAGGATCAATTGCCTCCGCTTCTGCTGGAGGAATGCCAAAGAATTGGCTGTCGAAATGGGTAACATCTTCGGAAAGGAAATATGATCGCTCCACATTGGACGTTCCATGATGAGGACCATAGGGATGGTAGAACCGCTTCAAGTTGAAACGATCCCGAGGGATATCCTGTGAAACATCTCGTGGCTCTTTCAAGAGATCCCAGAGCTTTGACGGGGATGAGCAATCACCAGGGAAGCGACATCCAATGCCGACGACGGCAATCGGTTCGGGTTTTGGCTCATACATGTTTGTTTAAAATTAGAAACGTGAAATCCTATATTTCTTCTTTTTTTTGGTTTTCAGGTTTGGAGTCAGACTGCATGAAAGATGTTTTGGATTCCTCTTGAACCTATAGATCTATGGAAGTCTTCAGATATTCATATAGTCGGTGACTTTACCTGGTGACAAAAATGTCTTATGTGATCGCCATCTTTAATCAATTGATAGTCCGACGTATAGTTTGCCCCGATCGCTCGTTGTCCTCGAATGCCGGCTGGTGTAACAGGCGATATTAGTAAGTCCCCGAGACGGTTAATTCTGAGTAGGAGCACTTCTTGTCTTCCCAGAGCAGGCATGCCTGGTTCCATAGTTTGGAAGGTGAATATGGTATTTTTCTAGTAAAATCAGGGTTTACTTAGCTTTGACAGTAGTTGAAGAGACAGAAGCACACCAGCTATACGTTGGGACTTGATTTTCGACTATCCTATCACGACATCTACTCCCATTAATGTTTGTACGGATTAACTGGGTACATATGCACCTCTGTAATTATATATATTGAATGTTTAAGATCATCAATCAACATCTGTCGTCGTAAAAAAGACGACCAGAGTCTGGTGACTGCTCGAGGGTCTTCAACGTATCAATATTTGAGATATCTAGGTATCAATTAATTGCATGTCGTGACAAAGTATATAAATTAACCTCGTCTAACAAACAGGATTTATATGTCGGTCAAGGGATTGGGTAAATCAACTTTTTACCAGAGACACCCTTTTTACGCAACAAATCCAATCCTGCCAAAGCCCCCTCGAAACCTCCCTGCATTACCTGCACCGGGTGCGGTTTTAAAGAGCCCTCATCGAGCAGACGCTGCACTATGGCAAACCACCAAATAGAAAATTCCCTCATATCTGGACTTCCATCCCTCTCAAAGGGAGGTTCCCATCCAATTGCTTTTCCAAGCAGACTTGGCCCCAGTACCCAATCCGCTTGAATGGTTTGTCGGGTATGCAAGAATGAGGGAAAAGGCTCCAATGTTGTGAATCTCCCACCAGCTCTCCCAACACACTGATAGCAAAACTGCATGGATTCTGGTTCTGAAACGCAATCTAAAACGTATTTTAGACTGTTCTCCGTATAATTCTTGATCTGACTGACGCATGTATTGTCACTGTAGTCAAATACCGCCTCAGCCCCGTAGGACTTTACCAGGTCAAAGTTTCTGGGCGAGCATGTGGCAATCGGACGAAATCCGGACCTGGAAGAAATCAGCATTTCCCATTTACTTGTATTGATAGTGTATCTCTTGCAGTCTGAGAATCTGAATAGCGAGAGTTCCTGTCGCAGAGCTACCGCCATTCACTAATACAAGCCTCGGCGTCTGGGTAGGTTTATCGGGGGTTCCAGGAAGTTGCAGCGAACTGAACAATGCAAGCCCAACAGTTCCAATACCGGTTCCCAGAGACGCGCCCTCTTCAATGGACATATGTGGCGGAATCTTCATAGTCACAACATCTGTTGCACCCACATATTGAGCGAATGCCCCCACGGTTGGAGTCAAGCGGTGCATTCCTAGCACGGCTCCACAGACTCTGTCACCTACTTCGAGTTTCGCTGCTGTTGTAACGCCATCTCCGAGCACCACGACTGTGCCTGCAAAATCCATACCTGCCACGGCATTAGGGCAGAAGAGTTTGCCGCTTTGTTTTGCATCAATAGGGTTGAGAGCGATGACTTCATTCTTCACCATGATCATGTCGGGTTCAAGCATGGGGACATCCACACCACGAGAAAGCCCTAAAGTGCCACCAGCGAGGCCCACTATCGCAGTCTGCTTCGCTGGAAGTAGAGTAGGGTCCATGTCGACAAGTTGATTGAAATCCAAGAAAATAATCACCTTTGAAAATTGATAGAGCCTCGAGATATGTGGATAACACTCTTATGACCTGGGATTGGATGGCATTCAGGCGGGTAAAACTTATATTCACAACGTATTCACCGTTTCCGTACAACCCCACTGGCAAGGTTAGATTTCGGGGATCAGTAAGCCAGAAATCATCCCATCTACCGTGTATGGAATAAGTAAAAACTACATTTCTCAAAAACAAAACAAATGTCCCCACAATTCACCCTGGTTCACCATCATTGACTGAATAAACCCAATATCGCCGACTCCGACGGTGCTTGGCATTCATCGGCGACATGCGGATACATGGAAGTATATCTCTTCTTTTCTTTCTGTCACACACATGGATTGTTATTGAAATCTCTATGCCCAAAGTCACCGGTTCACAAAAATCCGGATAGGAGAATGATAGTTAACACCTTAAAGGCTGTGGAATCCCGGTGAGGTAGCGGTACACATATGTAAATTCAGAGCTGCAAAAATGCGGGTGATTACAATCGTCACTAGCATAATCACCGCTATTAAGGCTGTTTGGTTTAGAGGCAGTCCCTTTGCAGCTGTTACTGCTCTTTATCCCACGAACGAGGAGGGGAAGTATGTGATCCAGGCAGAAGGCATTCGTCTCGCGTTCACTACCCACGCGGGAGCACTGGCGAATCTGTGGATTAATGACACGAATGGGAATGAGCTTGATATTGTCATGGGATTTGACAATCCAGATGATTATCTACGACACGGAGGTAATCCCTATCTGAATGGTGTGATAGGTAAGGCGTTCAAGTAGCTCAGCGAATTCGGACAAGCGCTCAGGCATGCCACCTATCTAGGTCGTTACGCCGGAGTAATTAATAATGCTCAATTCAACTTGGACAACAAAACCCATCAGCTCTCCTCGAATGGCCGGCAGGGGGATACGTGGAACGGAGGGGGAAAGGGCTGGGGTCGTACTACGCTGGATATTGCATCACATTCTGAGAATAGTATCACGTTTGTCATGTTCGATAGGGCTTGGAACGGCTTCCCCGGGACTATGGCTTCCAGTCTCACTCATACAGTGACTCCATACGAATGGCATATTGCCTATGGAGTGACACCCATTCGGGCCCGCTCACCAATCAATTTGAGCCATCAGGTATTCTGGAATCTCAACGGCTTCACGGAGAATACGAATCGCACTATTTCTGACCATCATCTTCACCTTCCCTTTTCTGGGATGCGCATCGATACTGATGCAAGGGGGGTTCCTACTGGGGATTTGAGGGCGAACAGGGAGGGTTCTGCATTTGACTTCTGGTCCAAACCCAAAGTCGTTGACCACGGCTTGAGACAGAATCAAGAGTGTGGTGCTTTTGAAACCTTGAATTATAGGAGCGAAGGTGATAGGTACGATGAGACTTTCATCATTTCTCGTTTGCACCCATGGAAGAAAGAGGATTATCCTGTTGCGACTCTATCATCCGCTCACTCAGGTATTCGAGTAAATCTGTATACCGATCAGGAGGCCCTACACGTCCATACGTGGGGGAATGGTCAAGGTTAGTCCAGCATGTGTATAAAGTGGCATTATCTCCTACTAAACCCCATGTTTAAAAAAGCAGTCCCACTGAAAAAGGCCCAAGGATTCGGCGATGTACCTCAACACGGGGCGATTTCAATGGAGATGCAAGAGTGGCCGGATGGTATCAATCATCCTGAGTGGCAACGGAAGGAAAAGTCTGTGTTTGGTACAGATAATCTCTATACTTCTTTTTCATCTTTCAAGTTTAGTGTTGATAGAAAAGGTGTCGCCACCTAAAACTTTGTACCCAAGCAGCTACATGTGAACGATATTTCTTTCTTTTTTTTTTTTTTTACCACAAATTGGGGACGTGTGTAAACTACGATCGTGAAAGATTCTCTAGATAAGCAGTATCATGATAATAACACATCAACATAAACTATCACGTGGATATAGATGTTGAGGTTTCCAAAGACGGTCAACTTATTAGGCAATGATCAGTCCGTGTAACCGGAGCCGGAGGCGGCGAGTTACGCATTATAAATCCCAAGGTAAATCAATCCACAGACACGTAGAGCTAGCGAGTCAGGTTTACTGCAACTGCACTTAGCCAACTTAATTGGAAGCTACTTCCCTTAACACAAAAACAATCCCATGTCCTATCATCACTCGTTCCATCCACTTTGTATCTCACATCAATCGATACGCCTACGGACTACCTCACGATGGGTTCAGCAGAAGAATCAAACGCACCTGATACTAGTGTACAGGAAGCTGAAGAGCAGCCTCTGCAGTCATCCTGTGTGAAGGGATTTAAACTATATTGCATTGTAGCTGGGATCATGGTCGCAACGATTTTAATATCACTGGATGTCTCGATTATTGCAACTGTAAGTTGTTGGCCATCTCATAAGCCATTATTCACATTACTCTATAGGCAGTTCCAACGATCACTAGCTATTTCCACTCGACAGCCGACATCGGTTGGTATAGTGTAGCGTATACTCTTCCCATGTGTTCACTGCAACCGTTTACCGGCAAGGTCTACACCATATTTTCCTTGCGCATTGTCTATATAGTTCTGTTCAGTGTATTTCTTCTGGGATCGCTTCTATGCGGAGTGTCCCAGAGCTCCACCATGTTCATCATAGGCAGAGCTGTGGCTGGTATTGGGGGTTCTGGGGTGGTTTCTGGTGGACTCTCTGTGATCTCGTTCGTGAGTTCATCTGAACGGTGTCCATTGTTCATGGGGCTCACAATCGCTTGTTACTCCCTTGGTACTGTTATTGCGCCGATAATCGGGGGGGCTCTTTCCGAACAAGCATCTTGGAGATGGTGTTTCTTTCTCAATTTGCCGCCAGGAGTAATAATAATCGTCATGCTTACCGTCTTTTTTCATCCGCCAAAAACCACTGGTTCCCAGAATCCGACGCAGACAGTATTACAAACAGTCCGGCAGCTGGACTTTATTGGGTTCGGATTGTTTGTCCCGGCCATCGTCATGGTTCTGCTCGCCTTGCAATGGGGCGGGGGGAAGTATGGGTGGAATTCAGCAACGATCATTGGACTTTTTGCAGGCTTCGCAGGAGCCATAATTGCGTTCACCGTATGGGAATTGCGTCTGAGAGATCGCGCATTGTTACCATTCGCCCTCTTGGGACGTCGGTCTGTGGCGTTGAGTATTCTTTTCGCCTTTCTCTTTATGGGATCGTTTATAAATTCTGTTTACTACCTGCCAGAATGGTTTCAGGTAGTGATGAATGGGAGCCCGATGAGGAGTGGTGTAATGCTTCTTCCATGTGTGTGTAACCAGATTTTTGGAGCAGTCGTGGCTGGCGTTACTGGTGAGTCTTTATAATAAAGTGGCCTCTGTACCGGCTTATACGACGATCTGACAAGCTTCAGCCAAATATATGAAGTATAATAACCCGTACCTCTTTGCTGGATCAGCTTTTCTCTGCTTGGCGACAGGACTATACACCACATTCACACCTTTTAATACCCCAGAGAGCCATTGGGTAGGGTTTCAAATTCTTCAAGGTCTAGGATGTGGCTTTGCAGCACAGGCACCTCTTTTGACTGTCCAAAGTGTCATCAAAGAAGAAGACCAGGCTCAGGTTCCAGTTCTGATATCGGCCGTCATGTTCGCCCAATATTTCGGCAGTTCGGTGATGCAAAGCGTTGCATTATCAATATTTCAGAACAAGCTTGTGAAACAATTGACAAGTGAAGCTGGCCTCGGTCCTGCTCAGGTAGAAGTATTATTAAATGGGGGAACTGCTAGGGTAAGAGAAACTGTGGCCCAGTTATTTCCTGATCGTCTCAGTTCGGTACTCAGCGCCTACAACACGGCCATCACCAACGTTTTTGTAAGGGAAAAGCTCTTTGTTCAACGCATTTAAGCGGCTTCCTAATCTAACATTCTAAAGTATCTTGCCGTTGCTTCGAGTGGTTTGGCATTTGTCCTATCTCTCGGTATTGAATGGATTCGAATTGATGGCGCCATAAAAACGGACACCAACCATACATTAAGTGACCAGTCTTGACGTTCACTCGGAAAACCTGATGAATGCTGAGGAATTCTAGACTTCAAAGGTGACATCTATCATAGAGGTCATTGTCAGGCAACATCGTCTATGTTAATTCCTTTGCTACCTCTTACGTTCCTCAAAGTATAGGTTGTCATGTATACTACTATCTAGACATAAAAAGCAAAGTGAGAAGCTATGTTGTTTTTAAGTATAGTTCTACTTCGATTTCAATTCATAATAGTTGGTATATCTGTAGAGCCCTCAAGACAGTAGAAGATCATTCTGATTCCGAGTCTAATTTCTGTAATTCACACATTCGACATGGCGACATCACAGAACTCGCCGAGGATAGGGAAGGGGGGGGG